>JAUYWH010000016.1:796202-813395 GCA_034779795.1 Ctenopoma multispine
AAACTGTCAAGTCATGGTGACATGATGGCATAAGGCCTTAGCAAGGCAACATACAACATATTCATATCAGAACTTAATACAATCATAATGTAATGAAATAATAGAATAGAATAAGCACTGATTAATAACTTTAGATATGCAACTACACTCCATTGACATCACATCTGACCATCACCAGTATGCCTATAGGTGGAATCGATCTAAAGCTGATGCCATCTCTGCTGTGATCCACCAGGCATTGTCTCACCTGGAGAATAAAGACTCCTATGAGAGGATGCTCTTCCTGGATTTTTAGCTCCGCCTTCATCATTCCACAGACACTGGTGAACAAATTGTCTGACCTTGGACCTGCCCCGTCTCTTTGCAGCTGGATCATGGACTTCCTGACCAATAGGTCACAGTGTGTGAAGATAAAGAACATCATCATCCATCACTCTTAGCACTGGCTCCCCCCAGGGCTGCATGCTCAGCCCACTGCTCTACACATTGCTTACTCATGACTGCAGAGCTCACTTTGATTCAAACTCCATAGTGAAGTTTGCAGATGACACAGTTGTGCCCTTCCCCCATCTTTACATTGATGGTGCAGCAGTTGAGGTGGTTCCCTGGATTAAATACCTTGGAATACACCTATCTTAACACCTTCAGCTTGCATGTAACCATCCTGCACATCATCAAGAAGGCTCACCAGCGTCTGTATATCCTGAGGAAATTGAAAAGGGCAGGAGTGGACCACAACATCCACAGGACCTTCTTCAGGTGTGCAGTGGAAGCCACGCTGACCACCTCTATTACTTTCAATCACCTCACCTCAACCATCCTGCATACGGTCTCTTCACCCCCCTTCCATCAGGCAGAAGGCTGCATAGCTTGAAGGAGACCACCAGACTGAGAAACAGCTTCTACCCTGACACAGTCATGATAGTAAACTGTGGTCCCCTGGGTTAAAGAACTGGATTTGCCCTACACCCACACACACACTGACCCATTGCACATTTACATTCTTGCACAATTACACAATACTCCCACTGTCACCACTGCTGCTATTTACTCATTTGTTGTATATATTATTTATTTCTCTTTATTTTTCCTAACTGTCTCACAATATGCACCTTGACCTGAGTTAGCTGTTTCGTTCTTTCATGTGTCATATGATAATGACAATTAAGAATCCTTGAAGCCTTGAATGTAACGTATAGAAAGATAATTAAAATCGGTCTTTGTTACTGTGACTGGTTGTTTTATACATAGTAGATAATAATATAATTAAAATATTTTCAAATTGTTTTAATTAATAAATAAATGTATTATTATAATAGCTCAATTATAAATTCTGTTTTATTGTAGCCATAGCTTACTCCTTAAGTTAAGAAATATATTGCATACTGTAGTTTATATATCCTACTGATCTTAATGAATTGCATTTTATGATAATGCAATGAGGATTTAAGTAACTGCTATTAGACCTATGGTAGATGTACAGTAGAAAACAACAGACATACAGATGGTGTTAACAGTATGTCAGTAACATTACCAATTGTTATATATGCTATATTTTAAAACTGGAAAACTAGGAAGTCTCTGTGATTCAATGTTTGTCTTTTGACTGTGCTAAAGAGTTCTGTTGGTAATTTATGTTCAAGGGACGATACATCCTTCTGATTTAAGAGCCACTCAGTTTAGTAGCTGGATGCTTAAGCAGCTAAAGCCATGTTGGTAATGTAGTGTGCTATGCACAGTTATTGCAAAACACTTGAATTAAGTTAACTTACAGTTAAACTGTTTATGTATACATATTTCAGGGTTATGCTAGAGGTGAAATGGTTAATTCAATACATTTAAAATTGTTGAACGTGTCAAAATGTTACCATATTTTATCGTATGAATAGTAAGGTAAAGAGACTTAGTCTTAATGACACTGTACTGTGTGTAGGTTTTTTTGTTTGGTTGCCATTCTCTTGGAGGAGACCCATCTGTGACATCACAGGACTCTCCCATCTACCTGGACTGTCGTCACTGCTCAGGGATGCTTTCCACACATCTGGATGTTAGTTCTGCATGTCATGCTCTTCCAAGGGTGTGGTAGGAATTAAGTATACAGACTCAGACCTACCCAAAGAATGGAACTGAGGCGAGGTTGGACTCTCATCATAATCTTCCTGGATGTCATTTTATTTTGTTTTATTTGTTGAGTAATACCCTGAAAGAAACTAAAATGATATATTGTATTGTCTAAAGGTTGGAGCCTGAATGACGCAAATTGAACTTGAAATTGAAATCGAACACATTTTTTATTTTTCATAACAGAGTGTGACTGTAGTTCTTGAGGGCTGGAGGTTCTGAGCTCTAAGTGAAGCCACTACTGCCAATCTCCTTAAAGAACCTAGTGATTCATGTGCAAGATTCGAATGTAAGAGATAGAATGAACATATGATAAACAGGGAATATTCTGAGTACCCGCAACCTTTTAGAATTTACAGTCCTGGGTGTGAATAAGTTTAGATTTTGATATTTGTCATACGCAGCTACTAAGCAAGTTACATAGCAAATTGTGGTGAGTCAGCCAGGAGATTGGTTAACAGTAGTCACCTGATCCTCCAACCTGCAGTGCACATTCTTACATTATTTTGAACAGAATCAAACCATGGATCTTTGCAGCCGTTTTCATGTTGATGGTCAGTGCTCCCTTTATGTTACGGGTATTGAGAATAGTAATGAAGATGTAACCAGTGTTTTTGAGATTAATGGGGAGATTTATGTGTCTGACAAATGCATATCAGTTAGGACCATACGAGATGTTGCTCAGGAAGACGTTGGGAAAGAAAGAGCTTGTCGATACCTTGAGGAACTAAAAGCTGTAGCGGGTAGTGGCAAGGCAGGCTTCCTAAGCATTTTCCAGAGTGAAATGGATGGAATTCATGAAGCTGCACCTCAAAGCACCGACAATCAGTTAATTGTAGCTCAGGATATGTCCAATCACGACTCAACAAATGGTGAGGGTAATGAACCCACTGAATCAATTGCAGTTCATAATGCACCTGCCTATGCTCGAACAAATCAAGTTATAAGTGATGAAAGTATCTTTAATCCACCTTCAATCCAGAAGGTGATCATTGAACATGTCATAAGAAATGAATCAGTTGGTTCAGCATCCACACAACCCAGAATACGCTCCTTCTCTGGTCGTGTTCCAAGGCCTAATGGAGAGGTTGATTATGATACATGGCGCACTCAGATTGATTTTTTGCCAAGTGACTTTTCCTTGAATGATGGACAGAAGGTGAGGAGGATACTTGAGAGCTTACTCAGTCCAGCTGCTGAGGTAATTAAGATGCTTGGAGTTAACTCACCACCTAAGGTTTATGTTACTCAGCTTGATTCTGCTTTTGGGGTGGTTGAGGATGGAGAGGAGCTGTACGCAACACTTCTAAACGCATTCTTAAACAGACTTTACAGCCTTCTCACAAGGGCAATTTCTAGAGGGGGAGCTTCTGCTAGAGACACGAATGACCGGCTGCTCAGACAATTCTGCAGAGGCTGTTGGGACCAGAGCCTTATCATAGGTCTTCAGCTGGAATACAAGAAAAACGATCCTCCATCATTTCCTGAATTACTCCTTATGTTGAGAACCGAGGAAGATCGAAGGTCTGCTATGCTTGACAGGATGAAAAAACACCTAGGATCTGCAAAAGCTACTGCACACGCCCAATCTATTCTTGAAATGCCTTTGTGTCATCAGGAGTGTGAGTCAACACCTAATACAAATGCAAAGTGAGACATCTGAGCTTGGAAAAGGGGTGACTGAGCTATCAAGACAGGTAGAAAGATTAGCCCAAAAGTCTAAGAAGCCCAACTCTGATAATGAATCTTCCTCAAACCAAGAGCTGAAACCAGATATATACAAAGCTTGAGAGTAAGATAGATGAGTTGTCTGAACAACTTAAGCAGCTCACCCAAAATCAGACATTTTGCAAGACAGGCACAAATGTTGAAAAGAAACAATGCTTAGGTATAGGTGGCAGTAGTGTAAAACACAGTAAAATCTCTGGCATGCCAAGAGCCTGGTTATGCTTCAAGTGTGGTGAGGATAATCACATTGCTGCTCGCTGTCCAACTGAACCAAATCCTGCACTTGTTCGCAAAAAGAATGCAGAATTAAGAGCGAAGCAAGAGAAATTTCAGGCTTAGCAGAGTACTGAACCTTTCGCTTTAAACTTGTAACAGCTCCTGCTGTGGGACATCCAGGAGCTGGAACCTCAGATAAAACTCAGTCCCATCATGTTAGTTCACTGTGTGACAACAGAAAACCAATCAATGTCACAGACAACAGTCAGGTGATGGCACAAATTTTCATTACCATCTGGACTTATAGGTCCTCGTTGTGCAGTTTTCCTTGAAGGCGTGGAGTGTGAGTCCATTATGGATACTGGTTCTCAAGTCACCACAATCTCTGAGTCTTTTCATAAATGTCATCTTTCTCACCTGCCTATCCAGCCAATCCATGCTCTTCTTGAAGTAGAAGGAGCAGGAGGACAGCATGTTCCATATCTGGGCTGCATAGAAGTTTGTCTCACCTTCCCTCAGAGCATCACTGGCCAAGAAGAAGAACTTTTAGCTCTAGCACTTATTGTTTCTAGAATGCAATTTTAACAAGGTCCCACTTCTAATTGGGACTAATATGCTGTTTAAACTCCATGACAAGCTTCTGAACCAAAATGGCTCAGATTATTCCCAGAGTCTGTGTCCTAGAGATGTTATGGTGGTTCTGCAGCACATTGCTCGCACACGAGAGAGTGACAACCACATGTATTCCGTGAGGCTGCATGGAAAAGAACCAGTCACCATTCCTGCAAACAAAAGGTGCAGTGTTATGGCTGATGTCAAGATGATGATGATGATCAGAATAAAACCTTTGTTCTTGAACCACATGAACACCACATGCTACCTGGTGGCTTGTTCCTCGAAGCTGCACTACTTGAGATTCCTTTCAAGACAAGTATTCAGATCCCTGTTATTTTATCCAATTTGAGTAGTCATAGTGTCACACTACAGCCAAAGTCTGTTGTTGCCCAGTTGTGTGCAGCGCTGCAAATCACAACTCCAGAACCTGATAAACAGGCTTTTTATCAGAAGTCAGACAGTGAAAATTTCAAGTTCAATCTTGATAACTCACCAATCCCAGAACAATGAAAAGAGCGCATTATTACCAAACTCAAGTCTATGTCTGAAGTTTTTGCAGTAGATGACTTGTCATACGGCCACACTACAGCAGTGAAACATCACATAAAGCCGAATGACGAGACACCCTTTAAGGAGAGACCGAGACCCATTCACCCTAATGACCCAGAGGCTGTGAAGCGACACTTAAAGGAGCTGCTTAATGCAGGGATAATTAGAGAGTCAGAGAGCCCCTTCGCATCACCAATCGTTTTAGTTCATAAAAAGAATGGCTCGATTAGGTTGTGTATAGACTACAGGAAGCTAAATGCACGCACCATAAGGGATGCTTATGCTCTCCCAAACATCAAGGAAACCTTCACAGCTCTCAGTGGTGCAAAGGGGTTTTCTGTCATGGACCTCAAATCTGGTTATTACCAGGTTGAGATGGTCGAAGTAGATAAGCCGAAAACTGCATTTGTGTCCCTTGGGCTTCTATGAGTTTAATAGAATGCCACAAGGTGTCACCAATGCTCCAAGCACATTTCAAAGGTTGATAGGGATATGTGTTGGAGACCTAAATTTAACTGAGGTCCTTGTGTTTTTAGATGACCTGATAGTGTTTTCAGACACACTCGAAGAACATGAAGCGAGGCTCATGAAGGTGCTAAACCGCCTAAAGGATTTTGGGTTAAAGCTGTCCCCAGATAAATGTCACTTCTTTAAGGCTCCTGTGAAGTACCTAGGTCATGTAGTTGATGCTCAGGGAGTCCATACTGACCCAGAGAAGATTTCAACTTTAAAAACTTATCCTCGTCCCTCAAACCGAAAAGAACTGCAATGTTTCTTAGGCTTTGCCGGATATTATCGTAGGTTTGTTAAGGGATACTCGCAAATAGCTAGACCACTAAACAGTCTAACGGCAGGGTTTTGCTAAAGAAGAGGGGTAAAGTATATAAAAGCACTAACTTGCCTTTCACAGATGAATGGACATCTGAATGTGAGGGTGCATTTCAAACCCTGATTGATAAGTTGACATCTGCACCTATCCTTGCTTTTGCCAACCCATTATTACCATATATCTTGCACACTGATGCATGCTGTGAGGGACTGGGTGCAGCACTCTATCAGTTGTTTTCCGCCCTGTGTCAATGCCATCTTGTGACTCTTGGAGAGGTACATGATTCAAACCTAGAGCAAGTCATGGTTGTAGAGTCTCTGGTCGTTGAACCCTCAGCTGTCCCAGATACGTTTGGTGAAGACACTTTACCTTCAATGACCATCGCAGATTGGCGTGGAGCTTAGGGAGCCAATGCATCCATCTCTCGTATCATCACTTACCTTGAGAGAGCTTATAAGCCAAGCTTTAAAGAGGTAACCTCCGAGTCTTCAGATGTGAAATTACTTCTCAAAGAGTGGAAAAAACTTGAGCTGAGAGATGGGGTGCTGTACAGGAAGTGGACTGACAGAGGAAATGCGACTTATCAAGGGCTTGGTCCTGCCTGAGCATTTCAGAGGGAGAGCACTAAAAGGAGTACATGATGAAGTTGGGCATCTTGGCTTTGAGCGTGCTCTACATCTTGCCCGTGCCAGGTTCTACTTGCCCAGAATGGCCAAATCAGTTGAAGAGAAGTGTAAAAAGTGTCCACGTTGTTTCAGGAGGAAAGCAGTGCCACAAAAAGCTGCACCCCTAACAAACATTTTTGCAACTTACTTGCAACTTACCACTTGAACTTCTCTGCCAGGACTATTTGTCACTTGAGCCAGATAATTGTGACACCAGAAAATTATTAGTTGTTACTGACCACTTCACAAAATTTGGTGTGACTGTGCCAACTAAAGATCAAAAAGCGAGGACCATTGCAAAAAGCCTGTGGGATAACTTTATAGTCCACTACGGTTACCCTAGTCGCTTGCTTAGACCAAGGTAGAGACTTTTTATCAAGGAACTATGCACATTTTTCGTGCACAAAATTCGTACCAACCCTGTGGGTTACAATGACATGAAAGTTTGAACTGTAAACATATTTTAAAGTTGTTTTACTGTTTATTTTGCAGTATTAAATTATGGAAATGATATGAAGCTATGCAAGTGGTTAAATAGCACATCAAGTTTAATTCTAGAAATTACTTAAAGCTCTCAATATACAGGGAGCATGTCAAGAGGAAAGTGGCTCAGATCCAGTGGCAGCTGGTGAAATAATTTTTTGGGGGGGCGCACTTTTGCAAGTCAGTTTTCAGATGCACTCTTACCACATATCACCGCTAGTATAAGCTAAAGCACCATTACCATGCATCACACTGCTTTAAAATATTAAATTAACGTGAAAATACATTGTCTGTGTTACATTTCGCACCCCATGAATAGATCAGTGTTCATTTTCATCATGACCACTTAACAGGAGTTCAAACCACAATATAATGCAGTCATTCTCACAGAATCATCAATAGAATAAACATTATGTCATTTTGTTATGAGTCTCCAAAAAGTCTTTATTCATCAACACAAAAATGTAACGTAACATCATATTACTCTCTCAAAATCATACACATATATGCCACTCACTCGCTCGCTCTATCTACCCACCCCCCCTCGCACACTCACACGCCATGTGTTGACAATCAGACAGGACTTAAACGTAAACAGATGAATTTTGGTTCCACCATCAAACTACACATCTACCTTAATTTACATCACACAGAAGGGTTTTATATATTAACACAAATTCGTCTGGTTCCTGACAGCAGTTACACTAATCATTGTACAACACGTAGCCGTTAGCATTTATCATTTAGCTGCTAGTCTGTTCATGTTTTCTCACATTATCAGGAAAATTTATTAAACCTGTTTTACCTGTCTGAATCCAGACTCGTTCCTATTCCTTACAGCTGACAGAGGAGGCAGGAAAAACAAACCAAAGGTCCAGTCTCAGGACAGACAAACAGTTTTTAAACAGTTCTCAGATCAGTTTCTTAAGATAGACTGAGTGTAATTTCTCCCTCTGTCCTGAGTTAGTTATTTCAGGTCCCCAATATTTAATCCTTTCCTGTGGGGTTCTTCTGCTCATGCTTCGGGCACAAAATTTGGCGCCCAAAGGCTCTCCATTAAAATGGGCTTGTTCGAGATGAACTGCGCCTCACCTTGAAAAGAAACGAGACATTTCAAAGGAAGTAAAAGAGGAAGCGTTTTTACTAAACGTCCTGTTGTGGATTCGACACCTGATTCAACATCAGATCTTAGATCAGGTGAGAACCAGGTGTTTCCCGTCATGCCCTGAGGTTATGCAGCCGGTGGAGAGCAACTGCAGCGCCTTGCTCCAAAATCTGCGGCCGCCTTGATCTCACAAGGTTATCGTTGCCTACGTAGGCATGACGTCAGAGCAAGTCGGCGTTGAGTCACACACAAATCTAACTGGCATGCACTGCGTGCCGATCACCGGTAATCGAATCTGCGCAGAACTTGCTCATCTCGAACAAGCCCTTTGTATTGGAGGGGGTTCCAGTGCGCATGCACCAGTTATAGCGCAGTTAGAACCTTATGGTAAAGATTTTTGCACCCCAAAGGAACAGGAAATACATCGGTCGTGGTAAATGAGAAAGAAAACATTTTTAAACTACACTTGAATACAGATTATACACAATACACACAGTCTGTATAATGTATAGATCATTTGGTAGATTTGAATGTGTTTCTAAAATTATTTTTGTGATTCCGCCCCAGCTCCCCCTATTGACGGGTTGCCACTGCTCAGGTCCATACTGTACATGGCTGTGACTGTCACACTGCAATGACGGCACAATAAGATCTAGCAAAAACCAAACATATATGGAAAGATGTTAAAAATGTGGATGTTCACAGCAGGACACAAAGGAAATGGCTTATCCCACAGCCTGTCAGCATCTTTGAGCCTCCCTTAACAAGCATGAATCTTCAGCCCCCAGCATTTCCAACACCACTATAAGTTAACCTAAACAAGCAAAAGCAATTCAATCTTTTTTTCATTTACTACTTCTGTTCTGAAGATGAAATGCACCCCATTTTATGAAGGTGATGTGAAATTTAAAATAATGCTATAATAATAATAATCCTGCCTCTATTGACTTAAAAATGTTCTAGAGCAGTGTCCCATCTGGTTTAGGTCTTCATGTTAAATGTACTAATTCTACTATCCAAATGGAGCAGCAAAACTTGTTTTTTGTGTATCGTAAATAGTGTGTCTTTTCTGACAAATTGAAAGGAAGTATTTTATTCAAAACAAAACAAAAATTTCCTTCTGCATTCCTTCTGAAAACTGCCCACAGGACATGACAAACCCTGGATCCATCACTGGCTCTGTCTCCATCTCAAATAATGCAAATGATGACAAATTCCTTCACCTCTCATCATGCATGCGCAGCTAATCAGTGTAACACACAGGATTGGGGACGTCTTGGCACTTGGCTGAGGGGCTGAGCTGCCCGGTTGAATCATTCAGAAGTGGCCTGTTATTAGACTGCTGTCAGGGAGATCAGAACTCTTTTTCAGAGGACTCTGTTCACTTCACTCACCTCTCTGTCCTGCAATTACATTATCCCCATTTGTCACACAATGAGATTTTTGATTCTATTCACACTACACACAATACACTGTGCATTAGAGCTGCAATGATTAGTTGACGAAATCAACGACGTCTACTACAAAAAATAGTTGACTTGGATTTTCTATTGTTGACGCGTCACTATGGAAGGATCAACTTGGCATCCAGATGAAGCTGCCAAATGCGGAGTCAGGTTCTTGCTGGACTCCTTCCGCTGTCTCAAAGAGGAAACTCTGAGAAACTTCAATTTTTTCGCTTTTATCCAAAGCGACTTACAAGGAGACACAAGCAATTACAATTCGGGTTCTGTAAATTATGAGTTACGTCAAACTAAGAGCCCTGATAAGACACAACTTGTCAAGAAGGAAAACATCTTAAGGCAGTTGTTAAGTGCTAGATTAAGGCTTTTTGTTTGTGTGTGTGTGTGTGTATGTGTGTGTGTGTGTGTGTGTGTGTGTGTGTGAATGGGTGAGTGAGAGGGAATCTGAAAGACCTACTACTACTACTGGTCTACTTGTGGTTCCTAGAGTTTCCAAATGTAGACTGGGAGGCAGAGCCTTTAGCTATCCTCTCCACTGTTACCTAAGGTTGCTCAAGTGGGACTGTTGGGTTGTCTACATTATTCTGTATACATTTTTATAATGTGTAAGATCTTAAACCTTACACTGTAAAGTGCCTTGGATGACTTATGTTGTGAATTGGCGCTATATAAATAAAGTTGAATTGAATTTTTTTTATTATTATTTGTTTTTGTATACCGTGTACATATTTTCTATTCTCGCCTAAGACTTTTGCGCAGTACTGTATGTACTGTGTGTGTGTGTGTACTGTACTGTATATATATATATATGTATATACACACCCTGTTACTAAAGATTGATCAGCTCTAATATGGTTGTTATTATTGTTTACGAGTAAAACATCTCTGAGCAGCTTGGATGGGCTCTAAAAGACATGCTCATGGTTTAGATGAAGGAGCTGTTAAAATTAGCTCCTAGACATCTATGGAGAAGATGTGTTGTTAAGTAGAAATGATTTCTGTAGAGCTATTGTACATAAGTATGCATCTGTGGCAGGAGGGGTTACATTTTTTTTTATCTTTATAAAGAGAGTTAAGGGAATATTAGGCTCAGCTCTTAGTCAGCCTAGTTATAGTACTTAAAAGAAGTTATGAATTCTTGTTTTTCTTTATTAACAATGAATAATATGTGGCTTTGAGCTATTATTATACAAAATTCTTCTAAATTAGTGGAAAGTAACTCCCTTTCCACCTTTTCTCATGTCTGGTTTAAGTTGAGTACCTTAGAACTGGCCTCTTCTGACTCATAGCCTTGGTTTTAAGAGGGGCAACATTAATGTAATAAGTGAGGCTATACCATTATTGATGAGATAATCAAGTTGAATCTGTAGGCAAATGGCACTGAAGTACACAACCCCCAAAACAGTAATAGTTTAAGAGGTGGAGGCCACTGACATTTTTTCTTTCCTTTTATTTTCTCAGTGTTTTTTTACTAGTTTTGCATTTGGTTACGGTCACTGTGGCCGACGTCTACTGATGTCCTGAGGCAATACCTGGATCCTACAGAGGTTGCTCAGGTAGTCCAACTCCTCCAGGATGGCACATCGATATGTGCCAGTGGTTTGCTGTGTCTCCCAGAATAGTCTCAATGGCATGGAGGAGATTCCAGGGGACAGGCAGTTACTCTAGGACAGCTCAGTGGGTTCGATTCCCAGACTGAGCAAGTTAAAAATGCTGAGGTGTCTTTGTACAAGACACCAATACCTCGACCCTTGGCGCGTCTACAAGGAATTTCCCCAAGGGATTTTCCAAGGGGATCAATAAAGTATCAACTAGTGGTATCAACTAAAAAGCGAACATAACAACCAAAGAGAGAATTTATAATCTAATAAGATCCATATTAATACATAATATAATTTTCCACTAATTGCTCATCTGAACCTGGCCATGAAAAAGTATACTGTTTATCTGTCTATGGAAAAACAGATATTTCCTATAAAAACAGACATCCCAGCTTAAACAGCTGTTCAGTGGCTCTCTAAAAAATAGGAAATAAGACTCTTTTCCAGCAGTTGGCAGTAGTCTGTATTTATCACTCAAAAAGGGAAAGCAGTTGAAAACCTAGTGCAGATATACAAACTTTAATTAAAGCAGTATTTCTCAGCACTTGCTTACTATTTTCAAATTACTTAATGTGATTATAATGTGTAAGAATGATAAGAAGTTGTAACTGGCACTGGGGTCAAATTAAGTTGAAATGAATTCCAAACGGATGTGATCTAGAACAGAGCTCAGTACAGTAACTATAACATCTCTCCGCAATTTCATACAAGTATGTCACTTTTCATATGAAAAACTGAGGTTGACACTATGAATGTTGTCCAAGTGAGACCATCTGTAAATACTCTGCTACATAATTTACATAATTTGTGGTTCATCATTCATTTTCATGGATTCTTTGAATATAGGTCATACAAACTAATACTTGTCGAGAATTCTTCAAACTTTTTTAATTCTAGTAAATTTAACTGCAGTCTTCCTTTTTCTTTAACCATTCAATAGCCATGCCAGGTATTGTTAGAGATAAACCTAAAAAATTACATTCATTGAAATAATGTTCAGTATCAGAGTTGGTCGGCAATCCAATTCACAACAAATATGCATCATATCCTTGCTGCTCTACAGCATTGAGCTATTTTGGTGTATAAATAATATCATATTGTACTTATATTATAAACACCATACTGTAATGATCATAATTTTCTTGCTGTCCTGTACTGTAACATTTCTTGTCAATGTCTTTCTATTTGAGTTACAGTATGATCCATTTATTTAGTTAAAGAGAATGGACACTGATTGGATTTATCACCAGAGGGCAGCAAAACGTCACCGAGTACTAACTGCACAACATTCATCTTTACAACTTCTTAATAAGTCTTAGCAACATTTGTAGAATTTATTGAAATATTTAAGAGAGCAACACTAAAAACTGACAATAAAAGGGCCCCTATTTTTAAAGCAATTGTGAGTAAATTTCTACCAGGAAATACCCAGAACACTTTACTGTCCTGCATATTGGGGACTGTTCTTGTGCCCAGACACAGCCTCCACAGTATCACCTCACGCTTGTCCTTTCAATTAATTCTTACCCATGACCGGTCCCATCCCCTACGACAGGGCAGGACAGGGCCGGCCCTGATGGATGTGACATTAATGGGAAATGAAGCCGGGTAGATGTGGCGCCCCAGTCCAATAGTGGCATTTGTCACTGCCCTGGTCATGCAGATTGGGTCAGCCTTGCCCACTGACTAAGATTAATGATGACGGTGGTCCTGTCTTAGTCTTTCTGGGTGGCTTTCCGAGCACAGCACAGTCTCTAAACATGACCTGTCTCATATTAACCCCAGACAGATTAGACACAACATAGTCACAGATGGGTAAATATTGTGCTCTTATCATATTACTTTCTTTAAATGGTGGGTGAATGGTGAAGGAGATATATCAGTTTTATCGTTTTATTGTTTGTAATAGTTGAGAAATGTCTTATGGGTAAATGATACTCAGAACACAGAAAGTAACATCAATAATTGTAATTCTCAATAGTTGTATTATCACCAATAAGGATTTATTTATACCTTAGATACCTCATTCTGACCAGTGAAAATAATTAGATATCTAAAATGTATATCATTCTAATATACGGTACATTTTTGCAAGCTTGACTGAAGGTATCTTGATGCTGCTGTCCATATACTCATATGGACAAGTGTACTGTCTACTGGTAGGACCACATCTTGACTTGTCATGAAGCAATGAAATAACCTTAAGAACCATGCACTGCTCCACAGAAAATGGCTTTTCCCTGACAGATGAGGTAGCCCAGGCAAGCTTAGATGAATGGGGTATTAAGTCAGTCGTACAAGACTTCAGGGATGCAGCACATTCCCTTGGTCATCCATCATTTGCTGACACATCCACTTATATCCACACCACACATACAGATGTTATCCTCTGATCAGCAATCTGGCAATTCCTACACAACACACGTTCAGGGCTGGTCTCTCCCTGCCGTTGTCTGCATGCATGTGGGATTTACAAGATATTCTGATATCAACACATTTGATCATGAAACTAAAATAAAGATGCTAACTGCTAACTGAAAAGAACCACCTTCTCATGGGTGCAATTACTCAGCCCAATATTATATATACTGGATTTCTTCCTTTGTTCTGTATTTTTACCTCAGCCATCTGTTGTGTGCGTCCATCTAAGTGAGATTAATTTAGTATTTGATTTATTTTAAATCTCACATTACTACTACATTATTACTTTTCATAATTTTGGTTTGGTAATGCTTATTTTCAACTTAAAGGGTCGAAAACATTGAACAACAATTGTGCAAACAGGGGGGAATCTCTCTTTCACACTCTTAGCAGCCCTTAGCTCTCCCTTAGCAGCAACAAAGGCACCTGATACAAAGTTCATCAATGTGAAGTGAACCGCATGAAACTTTTTATACTGTGAGCAGAAAATAACAATATTTTAATGATAATTTTATTACTTAAAACTTTCTTTCATTGGGAGAAAAAATCTCATTTTAGCCTAATTAAAATTTCTATTTTGTTTGATCTGTTTCTGATATTTTCTCCTAAAATTCACATGGCACTTGTTTCACCTATTTCTCCTAGATAACTTTTTGAGCAGTACTATTTCCATCTGGGTGTAAATCTGGATGAAAATTCATTGAATGCTTGTGGAGAGCTCTATTCACTCTGTCTGCGTGCAGCATGAGATGCATAAACCACGCTAGGATGAGAATTGTTGATGATTTGTTCATTTGAGAGCTCTTTATCTTCCTGGCATCAAAAAGAGACACAAAAGAAACTTAAACTTAAAAGGAGGCTAATTTGATTTTTGTTAGGGACAAAAAATATGACAGATGGGACAAATGAGCCATAGCATCATTTTGGTTTCAGAGAGACCTCAGTCTAAAACACTGTACAATTATATTTAAATATTCAAATATGTTTTTCACAAATTTTCCACTGTCTGACAGCTGAGGTAGGTATGTAGAGGTAAGCAAAACTTGCCTTGTTATCATACTGCCCCTTTACACACACACACACACACACACACACACACACACACACACACACACACACACACACACACACACACACACACACACACGCACACGGTGGACTGGTGGGTTTCTTGACCTCTTTGGGGTGGGTGGATCAATATCTTGCTCCAGAGCCAACAGGTGCAAGTGATTTGGTATCACCATGTGCGGTGGAGGGCCCAGAAAGATGAGGGGGGAGTAAACAGTGACGCCTGCCAAGATGGCCCAAGGGAGTGAGCTTAATGCGGCTGAGGTGATGGAGCAGAGAGATCTCACTCTGTCTCTAGGGGATATGAATGTTGATTAAACATGTGCTCAGCCTTGGATATTAAGTAATTGGATGTGGAGCAAATGTCAAGGATTTGTTAATTTGAGCATTATGCGCTGTAATGAGTGGAGGGAGTCAAGCTAAGGCGTGATGAGGTGTGACCATGACTGTTCAGGGTTGAGAGGGTTGACAAACAAACTCTTGGTAGATAAAATGCAATAACAGTTTAATGACACTGTGAATAACAACACTTTGTGCATCTCTTCCACAGCTCTGCTACATCCACATGCCCCCAGTGTTAACAGCAGCGGTGTTAACAGCAGTGTTACTGGACAGATTTTTAAAAAATGATTGGATGATAGGACAGAAAATTAAGTGTAATGTATAAGTGATATAGTCAGTGTATGTGTGTGAGATGTATACACTCTTTTTACATAGCTGACAGTAGACTATCAAACAAAATGTGTACTGTAACAAGTAATAAAAGTAAAGTTATTTAATATTTTTAGTAATGACTAACAGTTAAGTTAACTTGCCCAGCACTGCTTAAGCCAAAGTCAACAGCATGCATGACAACAGGCAAAGATAAACAAATGTTATAGGCACATGTTGTTGAGCCTTTCATCCATCTGACCTCCTTTCTCTGTGACACGCTGTCACTATAGGTTGCATACCAGGTAACTGTATAGGTCAATGGTGAGAGATTGCTGTTGTTTGCCCTTGGGAGGACAACCTCCTACTCACAGTTCTTTAATAAGTAAAAGACACAAGTTACTACACCAAACTACTCCTTAGACTACATTGTTTCCGTGCTGTGTGCTCTAAATGTGAACCAATTGGCTTGCATTATTTCTCCCAGTCCAGTCTAATAAGAATCATCTCTGTTTAGGGATGCTGGCTGAGGCTCTCAAGTCTCTTTTGTGTGGTCGGACAGGTGTCTAACTGAATGATAAATGACCCTGTTTCTCCCCACATAATTGGCTCCTTGCTGTTTGGCCTTAGACTGGCTGTGTGTCCGCTGGGCAGCCACCTCCATATGTCAATCACTAACCTGCTGCTGCCAGGCTGAACCTTTGATAGCTATGCAAATGTACAGTCTTTGTATCCCATTGGCTGTAACTGCATTGGTCCAAGCTAATCCATTAAAACTGTGACAGTAATAATCTCCCCCCAAACACAGGGTTCCTAGTGTGCTAAATGTTATTTGACCGTTCCTGTCACATTGGTGCTGCCAGGTGCAACGCTGAGGTGATGGATGAGCCCAACCACAGCCTGCTCATTCATCACATGCTGACTGGTGTATGTACTCTTTCAATAATTGAGGTTTATGGGTTTTTTTAAATTTTTTTTTATTAGGATCAATCAATCAAGTTTCACAACTCCTTCGTATTACTGTATAGCCAGTTAAATTATTTATGGGTAAAAGCAATTTCCTTTTTCATTTATGCAAAACATTGTTTGAATGTTGTAAAGTACAGTATAGATAGTACATAGTACTGATGAAATATTAATAGCTGAGGCAAATTTTCTGATGAGCAATAATGCCAAATAGACTGGCTCATATTTTTGGGGATGAATAAATACACTGCATTTTCGAACAAAACTATAGAGACGCATATATTTTGCTTTTTCTTTCAGCAATTTTGGACAGATGGTCATGGATGACTTACTGCAGATACCCCTTCTAGATAGTTTGAAAACTCTAGTTTGGTGCTTTTGCTGCAAAATGTATTTGAAAAATCAAAACTTGCTATCCATGCTAACATTTACTTTACTTTACTTGGCAGATGCTTATAAGGAGAAGACACAAGCAATTACCATTTAATGGTAGTATTAAGATTCTGACTCATAGCTACAATATGCAACTTTAGCGAGTGCTTAGTGTTGTGGCCACTGTATCAACCCTTGCTCTCCTTGAGAGACCCTGTACATATTACGTCTGTCTGCCCCAAACATCAGACTAAGCCCATGTTCTGTACACTGTTAGCCTTACCTGTAATTTCCTAGCTTAATACTGCAAAATCTACAGTAAAAAACTCTAAAGTATGTT
>JAUYWH010000016.1:813443-851213 GCA_034779795.1 Ctenopoma multispine
TCTTCCTGATGTTACCATCGCTTGGGATTGCTACATCTATCACTACGGCCTTCTTCCTCTGCTTGTCCACCACTACTGTGTCCGGTTGGTTAGCCATTACCAGTTTGTCTGTATCCGGAAGTCCCACAGGATCTTAGCCTTATTATTCTCAGCCACCTTTGGAGGTGAGGGCCATTTTGACCTTGGGACTTCCAGCCCATACTCGGCACAGATGTTCCTATACACTATGCCAGCCACTTGGTTATGGCGTTCCATGTACGCCCTGCCTGCCAGCATCTCACACCCTGCTGTTATGTGCTGGATTGTCTCTTTAAAAAATGAAATGAGGAAAAAAAACACTCTTCCTTTTTTCTAATTGTCACAAATGGGTCGCCTTTTTAAGAGTTAAATAGCTTGGGCATCACAAAAAGTCCCAGATATTCCACTTTCTTTCCATTTTAGTGAAGCAGTATACTTAGTTTTTCAAGCTTTTTGTGATCTGGCCTTTTGACCCTTGTTGAGATTGGTTGGTCATTTTGACCACCTGCACGGCTGCCAGCTAAACTTTTTGTCTTCTTTGCACAATTAAATTGCTCTATTTGTACAAAAATTAAATATATTACAGTCTAATTTTAGTGTAGTGAAGTGAAGGCTATGTTATTTTAGAAGCATTTGTTGCATTTGGTTTGCAGAACATTTTGGAAGAGAATAATTGGTTCTAGCTGTTGCTTTTTCTCCTTTTCTTTTCCCTCACCGGCATTAGGCTTGATTCTTCATAACTCTCCATATGGTCATTGTTGTTTTGCCTATGAATAAATTGCTGTTGCTGCTGCTACAAGCCTCTTCAGTGGACCTAAAATTCTGTTAAATTCAAATAAAGAAAGAATAAAGTCCTTAGAATGTAATTTAATGCACATGTGTGGCATGTTTGCAGACTGCAAAAATATTGTTGGGTCGGGGAGTGAGGGAAATAAGATTAGGGTAGGGCTATATGTAGATACTTGCTAACTATAGTGTGAGGAGCTGTCACACATGCTGGCAACAGTGGCAACAAAAATGTCAGGTGAAAAACCTGGGACGACATGTGTCACTTTGATTCCAGAACAGAGGTCAGTGCTGCAAGTTCAGTGTCCAGCATGCCTGTCCAAATCCCCCTCTTCCTCCCACGAATCTGAAATAAAATGCTTATATTCAGAGCAACATGGACAGAGCTGCAGGGAAAGAAGGGTCTGGTCTGGCTGACAGAAGAATTTTTTTGTTTTTTGTTTGCAAACCTAAAGGAGTCTGGGTCATGGGAGAGTATTTTCAACTAAGAAGACATTGCTATTATATGAATAATAGCCTGTAATTAGTACAGGCTACTTATTTTTTGATTTCTTTGATTATACTTACATATCGTATGGAATCAATAATTGCAAATGTTTAAACATTTAAAAATCCCATTGAGTTAAAAATAAACTGTTATAAATGGTCATTTTTTCATGAAATAGAAATTAATTGATAGAATGTTGGTAGAAATTAATTTGTAATTTTCACTTCCTGTCTCATTGAGAAATGCAATTTACAAATAGTTCTTTGCAAATATTTTAATCATTTTAAACTTTTAATTACTTTCAATATGCTCATGTAAGTTCAAGTCATGTTTGCAAGTTAACATCTTACTCAACTCTCAACAAAAATGCCCCAAAACATATGACAGTAATCTCTAGTGGTTTTATTTAATTGGTAAGGGCACAGAGTAGTTAGTCGGTCAGAGTAATCAGAATTTATATTGTGAAGGGAATGTACCACATGCCATTTTAAAGAAACGCAGATGAAAACTGCCCACAAAGAAATTTTTTTTTTCTATTGACAGATTTGATCATTTATCATTATCATTTTGGCTGCTAAATGTGGAGTATTTTAAAAGTCTGTACTGTAGTTTACCAGTACCTCCACCATTGGTTTTATGTGGTCAAGTGTTCTGCCTCCCTACCCAATATGGCCAAATCGGAATGGGATTTATTTTTCAGTGAGCTCAGCCACAGCCAAACGCCAAGAAATATGTAGTGTGATCCTGGGGCTTCAAGGATAAAGGGTAAGAGAAAGAAAAGAGAGGAGCACAGTGATCCAGAAGATAGGAGTTGGGGCTGCATGTATTAGATAATATGTGTGGATTATGTCAGCAGTAAATATCTGGGACAGTGGCTGTGGCTTGTTGACTAGGACATGATTGAGAGGATAAGTGTTCAGATCTGGAAGAAGTGAGCGACCAACTTTACCATTTCTCTGTTCGTCTCTACTTCTTTATCCTCAGTGAAGTCTACTCTTCATGCCCTGCTGAGAAATTGTACACTCATTCATTCTTCATTTATTAACTATTGCTAATTGTAAATTATTGTAAAAATAGTAATCTACTTAAAATACATTTGGTGGCAGCTAAAGCTTCTTGCAGCTGTCAATACTGAATCACAAATCACAGGACATGCATCCATCTCCTTAAATCCATAATTCAATTATCATATACATTGCCTCTTCAGGCTACAACAATATAATGATTATTAAATAAAATTAAGATTGCTTCATGGTACTTAAACCCTTTTCTTGCCCTAGATTGCTCAAAGATGTTTTGCAGCACATCCACATTACAGGCTATATACCACAGGCTTTTATGCCATATAATTCTGTAAGGTCTTGAGCATACAGTGTAAGAGCCTGGGGAATATGTTTATCTTGATTTGGTGCTATATAAATACATTGAATAAAGTGAATACAGCAAAATTTAAAGGCTGTATTTATTCAAACCTAGTATTTTTGTCAATTAAGGAATGGGATTGGATACTATTATTTTTTCTTCCCTATCAAAAATACCTTAAAAGCCGTTGTGTGACGACCTGCACCCATAACTTATACATTTCCAGTCTGGATTTCGAGTGTATTACAGTACAGAGACCGTCCCGGTGGAATTCGCCAGGCCAACGGTGTTGTTGTTGTTGTCAAGTCTTCATTTTGCCTGTCCTCGTAACTCGAGAAAACCAACCTTTGTAAGTAATCAGGAACTCGAGGCCGCGCGTTCACCTCTGTTTTGTGAAATTCACGTTGGCTGTAAACTGACTTCTTCTTCTAGAGTTACTGAACTCAGATACTCAGATACCAGGATATTGTTTAGCATCTAGATTTCAAACAACAAAAGTTTCATAAGAGTTTCACAATCTCTCTCTCTCTCTCTCTCTCTCTCTCTCTATATATATATATATATATATATATATATATATATAGATATAAATATCTATATAAATATATCTGCTAATTGTAAACTCTATTTATCTATATATATATATAGATATTGTTTTTCAGATTTCAATCGTTTGTGTCTGTTTTGGAATCAGCTACTTCCACTAAGTCTTTCAGTGTGGCGCAATTTGCTTACAAATCAGGATAAATGATCTAATTAGAAAATCTCACTTCACGAATTTATTGGCTATCTAATGTCACTGCATGGGGTGAAAGCAACTTTTTATTTTTTACTTTTTATTAAATAACATTATTTAAATTTAATTCAACTTTAATTCTTATTAACAAGGTAGTGCTTTCAGTGGTAGCTACAGTATCTCTATGATATCATCCATGCAGACTATTCCAGGCGTTAATAAACATGACCAGAACATTTCAATAGAGCTATTTACATTTTAATATCTATTTTTACACTATTGTGAATATCTAATTTATATTCAGCCTATAATTTGTGGTACTAGCAGTTTCTCCGATTTTTACAAACAATACAACAATATTTCAGATTTTCCAGTCGTGTATTTACAGATTTTTAAGTGACTCTATTTTTAATTTTAAAAATGTATATATTTTAGAAAATCTTAGCTAGTCAATACTTTAAAAGTCAACATGGTCTGCTTTTTTTGTTATCCAATTTGGTTCATTAGTATTCCTAATAGCATGGACTTCAAAAATCAAATACATTAAGACGAATTATACTTTATATTTTTAATAGGTTATTCTTCTAGTTTCTTTTTTTTCGATGATCTTCCTGCTGTACAACTAGAAATTGTGTTATGCTCTTGGAAATCTATGCCCGGTTGTTGGTAGGAAGGACTGGAAAAAGCTGAGTTTGTGCGTCATGTGGCGCAGCTTTCTCCGCGAGCTCTGACCCATATTTCATACAGATACATGCTTGTTTCCGGCAGCCTTCAAAACGCATTTATCTTCAGTACAATCGGTGGGGCTGAATGAATTCGGCCTGTTACAGCGGCTCTCATATGCTCTGCAAGAGAAGCGCCACATCACCCCACACTGTTTTTCTTCCTACTGCTCTTTTGTTTTTAGGCATGGTACAATCGATATCTGACTCATCTGAGTGCCAGATTTTTCGTTTGAAAACATATACTTGTTAGTCGCATTATAATATTTGTCGAGTATTTTTTTATTTTAAATTTGACAGAAGGGGACATTCTGATGTATCTGTAGGCTAACAATCTCATTATGGAGTTAAACGTTTTATAAAACACAATGTAGACACGCAGTGAGCAGAAAATAAAGACAGTAGGAGTGCACGGTTACCGAATTAGATCTAAAAACGGGGGGAAATATTTTTTCTTGTTAAATGTATCCAGTGCTCGATATTACCTTGTAGTCTCTTGCATAAAACTGTGTTTCATCTTTTTTATTCTGGTATTGGCAGAATGTTTTGTAAATTTATTTTTATTATTCCTTTTTCATGCTTTATATATAGAGCCACAAATGTGAAACAGACTTCACAGAGAGGCCCGAGTCTCGATATAATCTGACCTCAATATTATGTCCAGTTCCTCATTACAATATAAAAATAGCTTATAAAAACGGCTTTCTGCTTCTACCAGATATGATGGCCTGTTAAGAATGACAATTCATTAACTATATAAAAAATGTGGAGCCCAAGATCATTTCGGTTGATTGTTGCCGATTAAAACTAATTCGCTCGTCACTGCAAACCATAGAGGACTGTTACAGGCTGACAATGATAAATGAGCTCTCGGTGCTCTGGTATCCTTTTATTTTATTTGTAGGCTTCCCCTCTAATGCAGATATAGGTATGGATAGAGGAGACGATGATGATTTGTGTATAATTGAAAACGAATTTAGTCTAGTTTTCGGATTACATCTTTATCTCTCTGTTTTATATATGTGTGTATACAGACACACACACACACACGCGGTACAATGCAATAAAAAAAATAATTTAGTAAACGCTTGCCGCTGCTCTAGCCTTATTTCGGTGACTTGCTTGAATTTTGAAGCCGGGCAATCCATCATCCCTGTCACCATCAATCGAATAACGTCAGACAACAGTAATCCCGCCTCATATCGAACCAGCACTGGCTACGTGTCCTGCCCCGCCAACTAACGTTTCTCAAGCATTTTGTCCCAACGCCTACGCTGACCTTTATTTCAGGGGTGTTTTAAATTAGCAAAACGGAAACAATGTGGTTTGCCAGTCCGCCGTCACAACACTCTGCTGCGTCCTTGTTCCGTCTTCTTCCATTAAGTTTTTATTTTCCTTTCACTGCAGACTGTTTCTGTGTATCTGTGAAATCACTGTGATGTGAAATCAATAAGAACACAACGTGTACAAAAATTGAAGCAAGAACAAACACAAACATTCAGATAATTTTTCTTACAAAACACTGCATTTAGTTGGTTTAAAAAACAAACAAACATATCATTCTAGTGACCACAAGCAAACATGGACAGAAACGGTCACAGAAATGTATACAGAACAATTAAAACTCTGACCTAGTCTTACTGTGTTCAAAAGATACCACAGTGTTTATTCTTTTGTCCTATAAATGTGTGTGTGTGTGTGTGTGTGTGTGTGTGTGTGTGTGTGTGTGTTACTTTGTTCACTTTTATTAGAAGAGGAAAGGCATATTTAAAGACTAGCTTAAAAAAGGAGAAACGTAGAAAAATAAATAAATAATTTAAAAGGAAATGGGGAAAATGTGTCTTGTCATTGCCAAGCCCTTGCTCTTCTTATTCAATCTCTCTTCATTTTAAAGGCTGTGGTCAGTCTCTAGTGCAGAGGTCAGCGCGGGGGTCCATTGTGATCCTCTATAGCAGGGGTAGGCAAGCCCAGTCCTAGAAAGCCGAAGCCCTGCTTGTTTTCCAACCATCCCTGCACTTACAGCTTCTGACTGGCTTAGCACACCTGATCCAGGTAAACAGTCCCTTCTGTTGATCAACAGCTGTAAGTGCAGGGATGGTTGGAAAAAAAGCAAGGCTCACTAGGCCCAGGCGTGCCTACCCCTGCTAAATAGGCACCCGAGCGTGCAGCCTTAGGTAAGATGAGGTGGCAGTGGTCAAGGAAGTGTGACGTGTGGCTGCAGCAGCTCCCCAGCCAGGTGGAAGAAGATCCCTGAGCCAACTACGAAGGTCTGCATAAAGAGAGGAAAAGGCAGTGTGTCAGAGTATGTGACTAAATTTGATTTTGCTGATAGCTAAGTTGACAGTGACTTTAGAATTCCTTTGAATTTTCTTTAGAAAATGATATAGTATTAATACAAATGAAGACTATGTCATAAAAGTGACTACTGGTCATAAATAGTACTACTACTAACAGTAATATCAAAATAGTTTAAGCTTTTCTTTTAAATTCCTCAAATGTGACTTTGGCTTGATTACTCTTCATCCTCATCTTCAATTTTAAAATTTACTCTTACAGATTTTCTAGCAAATGCAGTAGTACAGTATATGGTAAAACATATGGAAGTGTGCAGGAGCAAGGAGAATAAAAATGATACAGTTTCACTCGTGTTCCATAATGACTAAATGTTATGGTTCGGGCTTTATCGGGCATAGATAAGTCACATATTAATACAAACATGGCACTCATCCTTCCTACAGTAATAGAAATGTACTGCAATTGTCAAGATATGCTTTCACCACAGATCTAATTACGGGAGGCAAAAACCTTTGACTCTACTGAACTACTACTGTAACCTGTCAAAGATCATTCAGTAAGAAATAATTCTCTAAAAACATAAATGCAGCATTTTTTTATTAAGTGCATACTTCTTGTGTTTTGGTGGTTTTCAAACATCATCAAAACTAACTAACATAACATACCAAACATGTAAACAACATATGAACACAGGTAGTATAAGGGGGAGCAACAAAACCTTGGTATTTGTTTAGATTTAGTGATCACAAGTATGCATATGGACAGGAACAGTCAAATAAAAAGCACAACAATTAAAACTATCACAGAGTCTTGGCCGATGAAGATATATTTATTAATTTAATGTTTGATAAATATCACTATATGCTCTTTGAACTTCATTTCCAAAGTTGGGTGTATTATAAGACATGTAGGTGTGGGCAGTGTTGACAAAAATTGGCCCTATAAAAAAAAATTAAGCAAATGCAGCCCCTATTTACATATAAAGAGCTCTATTAATCAAGGTAAGTGTCATTACAGTGTGGCTCATTGAGCAGTGGAGAGTGGGTGTTAAATAAAATTCAGTGCTTGGGTGCCTCCGGCAGACCATACATCTTGATTTGTGAACTGTCAGCAGTGTTGGGAAGCTGATATAGGCTGGAGGTGGAGGAGGGGGAGTATTACCCAGAATCTTTATCAGATTCTGGGGGCAGAAGAGATGGTCAGGAAGAAAAATGAAAGGAGAGGAGCACAGAGTGATGGAGAGGGAAGTGAAGATGAGTTAGAGTGATGGAGAGAAAAACATGTTTCACACACACAGAATTTATTCAGCCCACTCCCAAATGAAGGTATATTGCATTATACTATTATTATTTCTTAGATAGAAGATTTTCTAAGATAAAAGGGACACTTCAAATTCCAAAAAAGCTGGGTTGTGTAAAATCTAAATAAAAATAGAATGCAACAATTTGAAACTCTCATTAGCCCATTTTTATTCACAATAAAATATAGAAAACATAGATCATAACATAGCATTAAACTCAGAAAATTTACTATTTTAGGAAAATAATATCATTATCAATCATGTAATTCATCATGGCAGCAACATGTCTCAAAAACGTTGGCAACAACGTTTACTGGACTCAGTAAATTTGCTCTCAGAGTGCTGGTCTACTTGTGGTTCCTAGAGTCTCCACTCAGGAGTGCCCTGAGATGACTTATGTTGTGAACTGGCGCTGTATAACTAAAGCTGAATTGAATTTAATGGAATTAATACTTCCAAAAAAGTGCTGTCTGTGAACACAGTTTGCTGTGTTAAAGCTCCATGATGTCAATGAAGAAATCATATATGAACATGATTCGGAAACACTGCCATCTTCTCTGAGCCAAAGCTCATCTAAAATTGCCCCAGGCAAAGTAAAAAACTGTTCTGTGGTTAGACAAATCAATATTTGAAATTTTTTTGAGAAACCATGGCACTGTGTTCTCTGGAC
This sequence comes from Ctenopoma multispine, assembly GCA_034779795.1. NCBI lineage: Eukaryota > Metazoa > Chordata > Actinopteri > Anabantiformes > Anabantidae > Ctenopoma > Ctenopoma multispine. Next base: position 821,820 of record JAUYWH010000016.1, read on the forward strand.
TAAAAAGGAAAGGGACCTTTCAGCTTTTTTTCAGCATCCAGTTCAAAAGCCTGTATCTCTGATGGTGTGTGGGAGCATTAGTGTCTATGGAACTGACAGCTAGCACATCTGCAAAGGCATCATCAATGCGGAAAAATATATCCAGGCTTTAGAGCTGAATATTTTCACAGCACAGCATCCTGATTTGGTGGAATGGGGGTTGTATATAATGCGAGATAAGCACTATGGTTTAATGTAAGTTTACAAAATCACAAGACTGATGACAAAGGGGAAGAGTAGAGCAGAAATATGAGAGACAGCAGAGGAAATTTGTCTGGGGGACTGAAACTTCTGATTGAAGAAAGGACTGACTTACTTACTTCACTTTGTTGTTTTGGTTTGCCTTGGAGAAGTGGTTTTACATGTAGTGCCACTGTCCATCCATACCCATATTCATACCCATGCTACCCATGGGGCCTGGAATGAGACATAAAACAATATTAAACAACATTACGAGGAGTACTAATATATTTTTCTTTGTTCACTGGAAATGGACTGATTCACTGGGAATATACAGTATGTGACTCTATATAAATAATCTGCTTTTACAAACACATGCTGCCATTAAACAAGTAGGTTTTTATTAGTTCACTCTACAAACCCCCCCAAATAATAATATGAATTTATTAAAGGCGCATCTATGCACAATATACAAATACAAATAATACATAAAGACAGAAAAAAGAAACAATAAAAAAATACTTCAAACAACAATTTTTTAAATTGATTGTCGTTCAGGTTACAACATAGATATTAATTACTGGACTGTAACAGGAGTAACACTCTAGCTGAAGATCCCATACTCCAAAACATTCCACCTTGCACTGAAGTTTTCACACTGGAAGTCAGTCAGAGTAATTGTTATCATTCCAACAAATCTACACGACAAGTTACTGTAGAAATATCAGTTTGATATGTGTGTTGGAGATTGCTCACCTCCAGGTCGCAGACCCATGTGTTGCTGCCCATCAAGAACAAAGCCTCCCATTGGCTGGCCATCTGGACTGTAAGCTGTACCCTGACTCACTGTGAAAGGAGAAAAGAAATATTAAGAACAATTTCACTGTCCTGTCATATATATTTGTGTAATGTCTCATACAGTATTTATCTGATCAATCTATTAAATAGAATGCAGTATTAAGTACACTATGTTTTGTTTTCTGCACTACAGTTTTACCTGCTCTGTTGGACTGGTCAATCATAGGCTGCACTATTCTCCTCCTTGCATTAATAAACCTGGAAAAAAGTAACACAGTAAAGTGAGGAAAACATAATTTTGAAAAGCTCACACAACAGTATATAATAAAATCCTTTTTTTCAATGTTTGGCATTCTTAAAATCATGGACCACAGATATCTGAATAAAAGATTAGACAGTTGCACACAAAAAGAGATTTAACCCCCACTGCAAATTAGCATTGGCAAAATCTGCTGACTGCAGAAAGTAACAAATTGCAATAGCTTGTTAAATAGCTCAACACAATTAATGTTACAAGTGGTTCCTCCGTATATAACACAAAATGCTATTATTAATTACTGTTGCAGTCTCAAAATTATTCAGAATCCCACCAGAGATTTCCTAATCGTGGCCTTGATTAATTACACTAGGTGTGCTTAAGATAGAACACATGAAATACCTGAACTCGGGGTTTGCTGATTGTCTTGATATGACTATATGAAATATGGCTGAGACAAGATAATTGTCAAAAAAGTTAAGAGAAGAGATCATTGCCTTTCACAGACATGGAAGAGAGTACAAAAAGGTACTGAAGGCACCAAATGTTCCTAGAGTCTGCACTGAAATTGCTCCTGTTTAATTTTTTCTTTGCAGACAGCTCAAGGTTTAGACATTTTGCCAATACAGTATAACTAATTTACAAAAGAGTTGAATAATTTTGAGTGTAATTTTAAACTCAAGGTCACTTTGTAGCCTTTCTTCAGGCTTTTGACAGTATCTCAAAAGTTTTCACAGTCAATGGCCTTTTGTGTCTCCACGTACTATTATATACAGTATATATAATATATTATATATTATGTATATATAATATATTATATATTATATGTATTTATCTATATCTATAGATATAGATTTATAAAAATTCCCCACTCGCCCCCTGTGGGCGGACTTTGTCCTTCAAGCTCGGGTCCTCTATCAGAGGCCTGGGAGTTTGAGGGTCCTGTGCAGTATCTTAGCTGTTCCTAGGACTGCGCTCTTCTGGACAGAGATCTCAGAGAGGCAGAGAGATGTCGTTCCTGGAATCTGTTGGAGCCACTCTCTCAGTTTGGGCGTCACTGCCCCAAGTGTTCCAATTACCACTGGGACCACTGTTACCTTCACCTTCCACATCTTTTCCAGCTCTTCTCTCAGTCCTTGGTATTTCTTGAGCTTCTCATGTTCCTTCTTCCTGATGTTACCATCGCTTAGGATTGCTACATCCATCACTGTGTCCTTCTTCCTCTGCTTGTCCACCACTACTGTGTCCAGTTGGTTAGCCATTACCAGTTTGTCTGTATCTGGAAGTCCCACAGGATCTTAGCCTTATCATTCTCAACCACCTTTGGAGGTGGCTCCCATTTTGACCTTGGGACTTCCAGCCCATACTCGGCACAGATGTTCCTAACACTATGCCAGCTACTTGGTTATGGCATTCCATATATGCCCTGCCTGCTAGCATCTTGCAAACTGCTGTTATGTGCTGGATTGTCTCAGGGGCACCTTTGCACAGCCTGCGCCTGGGGTCCTGCCTGGTGTGGTAGACCCCAGCCTCTAGTGATCTTGTACTTAGAGATTGTTCCTGTGCTGCCATGATTAGTGCCTCTGTGCTGTCTTTTAGTTCAGCTTTGTCCAGCCAGTGGTAGGCTACTGTCAGGAACTTTGTCTATCTGCTGGTGGTACGTGCCATGCAGGGGTTTGTCTTTCCATGACGGATCCTGTTCTTGCTCCTCTTCCTTCTTGGGTTTCTGTTGCCAGTTCGGGCCATCTTCCTGATGTATTCATGGATCTTTGATGTTTCATCCTGGATAGTGGCTCTGACGCACACTAGTCCTTGTCCTCCTTCTTTCCGCTTAGTATATAATCTCAATTTGGGGTGAAACCCTCCATGCATTGTGAGGAGCTTCCTTGTCTTGATCATGGTATCTGATGACTGGTAAGGCGTAGCTATTGATTGCCCTGCTCTTGTTATTTCCATTCAGCTGAATTCTCAGGACTTGCCTTACTCGTTGCAGGCATTTGGTGGTTGCTGTTTTCTTTGTGGCCCCTTCATGCTTCCTATTTGCCTGCGGGATTCCAAGGTACTTGTAGCTATCCTCAATGTCTGCTATGTTGCTTTATGGAAGTATAATCCTCTCATTTCTGACTACATTCCCTCTCTTTGTTACCATTTGACTACACTTATCCAGTCCGAATGGCATTCCGATGTCATTGCTGTAGATCCTGGTGTTGTGGATTCACTCTTGGCATACAGCTTGATGTCATGCATGTAGAGGAGGTGACTGATGTTTGCTCCATTCCGTAGTCAGTATCCGTAGCCAGTCAGTCTGGCTGAGGGCCTATGCAGAACAGCTGTGGGGGCAGTGCATCTCCTTGGTAAATCCTGCACTTGATGGTAACCTGTGCAATCGGCTTGAAGTTGTTGTTGTTTTCCACAGTCCCATTGAATTCCTGATGAAGGCTCTCAAGAGGAGTCTATCCAGTTGAGTAGTTCCAAGCACTCTAGGATACATGTGTGAGGCATTGAGTCATAGACTGTCTTGTAGTCAATCCAGGTGGTGCTCAGGTTGGTATGTCAGAGTCTTAGGTGACCGCTCTATCTACCAGTAGTTAGTGTTTTGCTCCTCTGGTATGTCTACTAATTCCTTTCTGGTCCTCGCTCATCTATTGATCCATGTGCCTACTCCTCTTTGCTGCTATGATGCCTGATAGGAGCTTCCATGTTGTGCAGAGGCAGGTTATTGGCAGTTAGTTGTATGGGACCGGTCCCTTCTGGGGGTCCTTCAATATCAGGACTGTCCTGCCTTCGCTCAGCCATTCCGGGTGGGTCCCATCCATTAGCAGCTGGTTCATCTGTGCTGCCAGGCGCTTGTGGAGTGCAGTTAACTTCTTTAGCCAGTAGGCGTGGATCATGTCAGTTCTTCATGCTTGAGACTTGAGGTTGCCATGGTCTGCTTTCAGATCCACAAGCCACTGTGCATTGTTGTTATGTGATACCACTTTCTCCCATATGCTCCTCCAGTATTGCTTAGTCTCCAGCCTTGGCTAACTTCCCTCCATGCTGCCTTGATTTTAGCCTCTAACCTTTAGGGTACTGCTCCTTGCGGCTGTTGTTTATCTTATAGCCAAGCTGTTTAAGGATTACTGTAGCTGTGGTGTAGATCAGCTGATTGGTGTCAGTGATGGTCATGTCCATAGTGCTGTATTCACATCTTCTAGTAGACTTTTTTACTTACTCATTCTTGGTGATCGGAGGGTCCAGGTCTTAGTTCTCAGGTCAGCTGCTTTTGTATTCAGCCTACAAGGGCTTATTGTTTTTGGGACTTGGTACCCAATCTCGGAGTGTGGGGATGATGATATCTCCCCCCTGACCTGTTGTCCTGGCTCCCCCTTGCCATAGCATTTGTGTTGTACCTCATCAATCTCTAGTTGTGATAGCAGTTGTTTCTTGCGAATGTTGGAACATTGAGCTACTATTGTCTACGCAATGTCTGATTTTAATTCTTTTTTAGAAATGATGTAACCAGACCATCAAAATAATGTGCAAATTCTGTTATTTCTGAATAATAAATCAAAATGGTAAAAATAAATAACATCTTCACAAGCACAAGGCACAAGAAACACAAATTTCCTAATGTAACTTTCTCACAACATAAAGCTTTTGAAACCCACATCTACAGTAGGTAACATACAGTATGTATGTTTGAACTGTGACATTTCTCATGTGTCACGTTCACTATTCACTGTCACTGTTCACTGGATTTCTTTCTTGTTAGGTTGAAATGTTTCACTACTCATCCAAGTAGCTTCAACCTACCAAAAAAGAAGCCCAGTTGCCATGAGTTTGAATTATTGTGAAATATTGATTATAATTTCATTTGACATGTGTGTACTAGATTTTGATGTCTGATCTGAATTCATACAAACAGTTGTTTGGGTGTTAGCTACAAAAGCTTTTTAGTTAATCTTACAGTTTTCGTTTAAAGTTAAATCCTCTTATGTGTGAAGTAACAGTGACAGACCCTAATCTGTCTCTAACTCTAACCATGTGCTGTAATTGCCTAAACCTAAACATCAAATAGTTTGATAACACCATTGGCACAAAACTAAATGTTGACCTGCAAGATAAAATGTTTTGGCTGAATCTAATTTGATTAGATTGATGATTTATTATTGATGATAATTTATAGTGAATTTATGAATTCTCAAATTTGTAACTTGCCAACAGTAAGTGTAAGTCATGTCAAATTTATTTGACTGTGTGTTGCAAAAATTTGTGTTTTGTATATGACTTACCAGTTGTTCACCTGAAGGATTGTGAGGCCTGTGTCTTGTGCTAACTGCTTTTTCTGTTCCTCAGATGGGTATGGGTGCTGTGTCCAAAAGCACAAGAAAAAAGACAGAAATATCAAGCTAGCTCTTGCATTCATTAGGGCAGTGATCACAAACTGGATGCCTGCAGAACATTTCCTATGGTACAAAATCCATTGCTGGCCATTAACAAATGTTCTGCTAGCCTGCTGGACTGTCATGTGAAGTTGTTAATACATTAGTAACCCATTTCACACAGTGGTAATGCACACCATACATCCACATCCTTCTTACAATCAGTGGCGGCCCGTCAATATAGGGCGCTGGGGTGCAATCACATAAAATAATTTTAGAAAAACATTAAAACTTAAATTAACAATTTATATAATATAGAGACCCTGAGTACTGTGTATAAGATTATACACAGCCTATGATGCAGATGCATTCAAGTGTAGTTTAAAAAACATATCTCACTCATTTACCACGACTAAACGATCATGTGACATATTTCCTGTTCTTTTGGGGCGCAAAAATCTTTACCATATACCTACGCTATAACTGGTGCATGCACACTGGAATCCCATTCAATACAAAGTATAGGAGAACCCCTCCTACAAGACTGACGTTACAGCTCCAGACCAGGAAATTCAACCAGAAACTCACCGCAACGCTATTGTTTTGTTTACAGTCTGTCAGAGGAGCCATTTTTTGTCATGGGGAAAGCTAAATCATAAGCTAGAAAGGTGATGGTCAAAGCATTACTAAAGTTAATTCAATTTAATTCAATTCAACTTTACTTGAATAGTGCCAATTCACAACATAAGTCATCTCAAGGCACTTTACAGTGTGAGGTTTAAGGCCTTACACATTATATAAATATATAAAGAATAATGTAGAAAACCAGGCCCACTTGAGCAAGCACTTAGGCAACAGTGGAGAGGAAAAACTCCCTTTAACAGAAGAAACCTCCAGCAGAACCAGGCTCAGGATGGGTGGCCATCTGCCTTGACCGGTTGGGGTGAGTGGACAGAGGAGAGAGAAAAGAACAGCAGGCAACAGAGATCAATACAACAACAACAAGGAGAAGCAGACGAGGCACTAGGCTGGCCGGCTGGACCAGCTACCAAAGCTCCAAGGTCGAGGATATCTGCAGAAAGATACAGAGAGAGAAAGAGAGAGAGAGAGAGAGAGAGAGAGAGAGAGAGAGAGAGAGAGAGAGAGAGAGGACAAAGTACAACTAGGGGAGAGAGAAGAAACAAAGTTAATAACATGCAATGATGTCAAAAGTGGACAGAGAGAGAGAGAAGATGGAGAGGAGCTCATGACAACGGGAAGTGTGATGTGGGAGCACAGCTAACGTGCTGTGACTAATGGCACAGGTGAGAACTAACAACATAATAATAGATAAGAAGAGGCAACAGAGAGGCAGTATATAGATATATATATATATCACGATTCCAAAGCGGATTTAGGAAAGGAAGGGGAACGATGGATCCTATGATCTGTCTGGAATATGAGATTAGGAAAGCTCGGGTGAATAAAGAAGCAGTAATTACAGTATTTTTTGATATAGAAAAAGCCTATGATATAATGTGGAAAGAGGGGCTGTTGATAAAGTTATAAAAGGTGGGAGTGGTAGGAAGGATGTTTAACTGGGTTAAAAACTTTATGGACAGAAGGAAAATCCAAGTCAGGATAGGCAGATTGCCTTTAAGTGTCTAGGCAATGTGTGGTCGAGAACGGGATCCCACAAGTAATAAAGAAATGTATCAAGGTAATAAATATTATGAGGTGTCTAGGTGGGGTTAGTTGGGGGGCAAACTTCGCTGCACTGAAATCTATCTACATAGAGTTGATTAGGTCTGTTTTAGATTTTGGCAGTGTTGTTTATGGTTCAGCCTCAAAGACGCAGTAGGAGAAGCTGAACAAGATCCAAGAACAAGCTTTGAGACAGTGTTGTGCTGGGATAAAATCGACCCCTGTCCCAGCTCTGCAGGTTCTGGCAGGAGAAATGCCGTTGGAAATCAGGAGAAGTTAGCTAATGATAATTTATTGGGTCAACCTAAAGGGACAGGCAGAGCAACATCTAGCAAATCAGGTGCTGCAGGAACAGCTGGGGAGGCAGGGTTAAAGTTTTGGGTGATAAATAGATGTGTAAAAGAATTGGGCCTTATGAACATGCAGCTGTGTCCAACTCTGTACTCGCCAGAGGATGAACCATGGACCTATGATAAACTGATATGTTCCTACTGGACCTAAAAAGTGCAGAGAAAGGGAAATCAGACCTATTGGCAGCATTCACGTACCATGTACGGGACCTTTCTACACACTATACGCAGATATTTGCAGACGGCTCAAAAGATCCACTGCACCACCCAACTGGGGCGGCATATAGTGTTCCAGGAAGAAAAGTAGCTCAGCTATTTCGTGCCTCTGACAACCTGGGAGTGTACTCAGTGGTAATCATGGCAGTACTTCTAGCTTTGCATTGTGTAGAACAGGACCCATCAACTAATTTTTTACTTTGTTCAGACTCTGTGGCCGTCCTCGACAGCTTGATATCATTTTGGTCAACTCGTTTAGATATCTTGTACCAAATATTGCAAGTATACACAAGAGTAATTCACCAGGGGAAAACAATGCGTTTTATGTGGGTACCAGCTCATGTGGGTCTAAAGGGAAATGAGGAAGTGGATAAACTGGCAAAGCAGGCAATTATGAAAGATTTGATAGATTTAAACATACCATTAAGTAAAGCTGAAATGAAAAGTTTAGTGTGGCTTAGAATAGGTGGACTGTGGCAACAGCAATGGAACAGGAAAAAAACAAGAGGGAGGTTTTTCTTTGGTTTTAACAACAAAGTTAGGTTAGTATACAGAAACTGTTGTATTTTAAATGCACTTGTAGGCCATGGTACTCAAATACCATTCAATACTATGTTGCTTTGTTGTGTAATATTACTCTGTTACCCCATCCACAGTACAGCAAAGCAAGTGTGTGAAGCTTTCCCTGCCATCCATAAGGCCTCTTTTAACGTTGAATTGGCGTTTGCAATAAAGTTCTTAATGTTTCTGTTAAGAATAAGATTAAAAGTGATGAGGCCAAGTGGGGCAAGGTAAAGAGTTAACTGATGTATTTTAGGTATCACAGACTGGAGTTACATGGGGGACAGTAGGAGGGGTCTTTGAATTACAGGGGCAAGATGCAGGGTGGTGAGATAGGTATTAAGACAGCCCATGGGGGGGTTCCATTAACCTGTTTAAAAGACCATGCAATGGCCCGACACCACCAGTCTGTGCCCCCCGGGGCCTTACTCACTGGTTTATGTGTCTACCATTCTTTTTGACAATAAAGCTTTTACTCTTTGATTTTTGCCTCTGCCTGTTCATTTTTGAAGAAGAACTGAAGAACTCCTGAACCATCTCTGCTGAAAACTTAGAATGTATTTGGCCCAGAACTTAGGTTTGACACGACAAAATATAAGCAGGTCAAGAGGTTGTTTTTAAAAGAATCCGGCTAGGACATCCTAATCTGAATAGTACACTCCAATTTATAGGCTAACTTCCATCAGGCTTATGTGACAACTGTCACGTAGAAGAGTCTGTTACTCATGTCATAATGCACTTCCAGCGGTATGAGCAGGAAATGCAGCGCATGGAGGAAGAACTTAGGGGGGCTAGAATACATGATCTTAATCTCAACACAATCTTGAGAATCCCTAGTGGGTTGGGTGGGATTTTGTTTAGGTTCTTAGAACGCACAGGACTCATGACTAGACTCTAACTTTGATCCAGACTCCGAGGCAGTACGAGGCGGTAATGCTCCTTTCGCTGGTTGCAAACCGCCATTAAACAGCTAGCAGTTACATGAAAAATGCTAACTGCTATGCGTCTTACAATGATTAGTGTAACTGCTGTCAGAAACCAGTTATACAAGTTCAGTTCACTTAATAATCTCATAAATATGTGATGAAAAAGCCTTTTGTGTGATGTAAATTAAGGTAGATGTGTAGTAGGATAGTGGAACCAAAGTTTGTCTGTTATAAGTCTGTAGAGAGAAGGAGGAGAGTTTGTATTAAGTGTTTTGAAGAATGAAGAGTTTTTGCAGTGAAGACTCATACAGTTTATTACCCTCCCCTGCTGCTGAATATTAGCGGACTTGCTCATTAAGTAGCATCTATCAACAGTTAAGTGAATGTGATTGTCCAGTTAGCGACTTATAGTTTTACTAAGCAGTGAGCTGCTTGACTGCATTTTCTCAGTTGAAGGAGAGACAGGCAAAATGTACTTATACTAAATAGTAAATGACTGAAAACAGAAGTTGTAGAGTGTGTAGATGTAATATGCCCCTGGCAACTCCTCCTGGGGAAAATCCCTAGGAAAATCAGGGCCAATTCACACGCCCACCAGGTCGGCCACACTCAACGACCCACTTAATGGGGGGGTCGTACTTCAAGGGAAAAACTCTCCCATGTACACTATCAGTCAAAAGTTTGGACACACATGGGAATTACTGGAAGTGAGCACACAAGCCAGCTCTGGAAAACGAAGGCTGACATTTTGTGACGGTTTTTGACACTGCTTAAACTATCATGTGGGATATAAAGGGGCACAATAGCGGCTTTTGTTCAGGGTCCTGATGAGGCCAAATCCCTGTTACCCCAACCTCTCCACGCCTTGCTCCATCCCCCTGTCCTCTAATCCTGGTCCCTTACTGACTCTGTCTGTGTGTGAGACAGTGGGAGGGGGGGCAGCAGATGGCAGACAGAGGTGACCCATGAGTGCAGGGTCGCAGGCTTGTCTTCATTCTGCTGCTGTCAGGCTAGGAGCTACCTCCTGTGTTCCCCAGTGAAGGATGACTTTTGGCACACATTTTGAAACTGCCTTTCAGTAGACAGACACACGGTATATCATTATACTTGTATATACAGAGTTATGTACACACAAGCTAAAATCCAAGCATTAAAATATGAACACACTTGTAGATTGATGTACAACTCAAAAAGGTAGAATCATAATTAGTCCACCAATGTACAGTTATTCAAAACATTTTCTGCATAAATTGTTCTTGAAAATTAGTGATACGAACGCCGTTTTTCTTTCGGGGGAGGTTGAGGGAGCACAGCGAGGCAGTGTACGACATCTCTAAACGCGCAAACAACATACAATGGTTTCGTTTGCTTAATATCAGTTGTACAGTTTAAATATGATGCGCCGCGGCCGGTGTGTGTTTTGGTCTTTATGCTTTAAAAATCATATTCCCGATACGCGCTCTCTGTCAGCTGATGAGTTCATCTGTGCGCGCGCGAGTGTCGCGCATCGCGGCATAACATCGCTGCACGCGACACAGATAGACAGAGATGAACAGTCAATGAGACGAAATAACATGAGGCAGTTTAATAAAACAGCATGAGTTAGTTTAATAAAAGGACAACATACAGACCTGTTCTGTAGGAAAGGAAACCTGAAATAACTTCTAATGTGATCTGGCGATTTACAGAAAATCTAATTCAATAAAATTTACTGGACCGACTTGGGGCGGGTGGTGCCGGGGCGCCCCCCTTGTATAATGATAGAGGAAACACTGTTCTGCAATTACGTCCAACTTCATAAACACAACATCTGCATCTGTAGCTCTCAAGAATGTACCAAAGTTGTTTTGTACAAATTGTGCAGTATGTACAAATCTCTGATAAATAAGTTGACCTGTCATATTTGAAATCTTTTATTTTAATGCGTTGATTTAATGGGCTGTTTATAACCTCAATCCTAAATAAAGTAAATAATTTGTAAAGAAAATAGGTATAAAATATAGATTTATTTTTAGTTTTGAAGGTTTCACTTTCCCCATAGTCTAACTAAAACCACTGATATATTACTTAAATTGATTTCATATTAAAAGGAAAATTTGTGTTAACCAGACACTCAGCACTAGCTCCCTGTAAGTCGCTTTGGATAAAAGTGTCTGCCAAGTAAAGTAATAGCTTATAACCAGTAAAAAAATATTAGCTGCATATTCAATATGCAGGTACAGACACAGGTAAAATGTGACTAAACACTGGCTGGTAGCAGGTAAAATAAAGATGACAATAAAAAAAAAAAAAAGTAAAACAGTAATGGCATGATTTTTCCCTCAACTAGCGCAATAATATCGCATCTAATTCAGTAACTGAATTATCCTTGAGTATCTTTGCATTACATACAACTGGAGCTGACAGGAGCGCATCTGACACATGCTTCATAGCTTCATGCGTCTAGGCCTGTGTAGCTCCAGACCTGTCAGAGTCCCCACACTGACCCCTGTCCATGCCAGGTATTGTTAATTTTGTTAACGATAGGTGTATGTGTTTAAGATTGCTACTAGATGACATAGCTCTGGCCTCAAGTGCTACTGTGAGGAATCAGAGGAAAATGTGAGTGCTACTGTGAGGAATCTAAGGAGCTATCTTTGACCAGGATACAGTATCTCCTTTACCTCCGTTCTATGTAGATAGACGTTCTAGAAATATCTAGAACGTCCTTCTTCCACCTGAGGAATATTTCTGAAATTAGAAACATCCTGTCCCAAAGGGATGCTGAGAAACTAGTCCATGCATTTGTTACTTCTAGATTGAACTACTGTAATTCATTACTGATTGGATGTCCCAGTAACTTACTCAAAAGCCTCCAGGTAATCCAGAATGCTGCAGCCAGAGTTTTGACTGGAATTAGAAGAGAGATCATATTTCTCCTACATTAGCTTCTCTCCATTGGCTCCCTGTAAAATCTAGAATAGATTTTGAAATCCTGCTCCTCAATTATAAAGCCCCAAATGATCAGGCTCCATTATATCTTAAAGACCTCATAGTACCCCATTATCCCAGCAGAGTAGTTGGCTCTCATAGTGCTGGTCTACTTGTGGATCCTAGGGTTTCCAAATGTAGACTGGGAGGTCGAGCCTTTAGCTATCAAGCTCCTCTCCTGTGGAACCAGCTCCCAATCCCGGTTTGGGAGGCAGACACCCTCTCTACCTTTAAGACTAGGCTTAAAACATTCCTTTTTGTTAAAGCTTATAGTTAGAATTGGCTCAGGTGACTCTGAACAATCTCTTAGGTATGCTGCTATAGATTTAGTCTGCTGGGGGACCTCCCACATTACACTAAGCTTCTCTCCTCCTTCTCTCTCTCTGTCTATCTTATGCCATCATTGCATTTTATTAACTTTGTGTCTTCTCTCTCCGCTAGTTGTGCTTCGCACTTTCCCTCTCTCTTCCTCTCCTGCTGTATCTTTCTGCAGGTATCCTCAATCCTGGAGTTGTTGTTGTTTTGATCTCAATCCTGGAGTTGTTGTTGTTTTGATCTCTGTTGCCTGCTTTTCTTTCTCTCTCCTCTGTCCACTAACCCCAACCGGTCGAGGCAGATGGCCATCCACCCTGAGGCTGGTTCTGCTGGAGGTTTCTTTCGTTAAAGGGGGTTTTCCTCTCCAGTGTTGCCTGGTGCAAATGGAATTGTTGGGTTTTCTACAAATATTCTGTATATCTATACAGATATATTATATATTATACTTGGCTGCTCTCCTTTCACAAAGGTTTTTTTCAGGCTATGGAAGGATTAACTTGGCATGCAGATGAATGGAAACTCTGAGAAACCTTTGTTACATTTTGGCAGTCTTCAAGTCAATCTATCTATCTATCTATCTATCTATCTAGAGATATAAAGTTGAATTAAAAATGTAACTAAAGTTAGCATAGGTTATGAGTTTGAGTTGTGCAGGAAAATTGCGGGTGCCAAAATTTGCAGGTGTAGGTTTGCAAAGCTAGACCTGTGCGAAGGATGAGAAGATGCATGGATGAGAGGATTTCCACATTCAAATAAATACGTGCAAATGATTGGTCAGTGCTTTGAAATGGGTCCTGTGATCTAGATTATCTGCTACAACAGAGTTCATGATTTTTTCTGATCTTCATTTATCTTAATTAATCTTTTTTGTTGCATTTTCACTGTGGTTACAATTTTGACATAAAAGGTCATCAGTGAATACTTACTGTCAAACAATTTGTTGAAAACAAATTACACTGCATCTGAGAAGGGGCAAAGGTTGCAAAAATACTTAGGAACAAACAGTGGAATTATTTTCTTTTTTTAATTATATTTCTTTTGCTATTATATTTTGGGATATTTTATATAATTAAGGTGTTATAGATGCATGAGTGTCTTTTATCTCAACTGAGAAAACAATCACATTTCACTTGACACAGACCCAACAAACTCTGCCATCGACCTCAGAAAATAGATAAACACAGGGTTCCATGGAAACCACAGTTAAGATCAGTCTAATGGGTTGATAATGAATAATGGAATGAATCGAAACCTTTCACAGCTGTTTTCTCTGTAGTGTCCTCAGAAGGGGATCTTGCAAGGGTCCTCAGAATAGCAGACAAAAGCAGGAGGCTAGGACTTGTGGTGGACAGACCCCAATCTTCCCCCAAAAGGCCTTCTAACCACAGGGCTCACAGTGAAATGTCTGACAAAACATAATCCTGCTCCTTTCACACGTTCAACTACTGATGAATGCTTTAGCGCTTGGGTGTTGCAATGGACCTTTCAGAGGCCGCAGTCCACTTGCATACTTTTTATAGGCACATCCTGCCACACACTTGTGCTTAACAAATTAGGCCTGAAAGGAGATGGGGAACAGAGAGGGGATAATTCAATTATCCCCCCTCTTTTTTATCTGAAAAATCTGAAGGTAGGCTTTCAAAAGGAAAGGATTACTACGGGTACAGGACCTGTGTGGGGCTTTCACAAACTAAAAACTGCAGGGTTATTCCACACCACAAATGTGGCAGAAGTTAAAAAAATGAGGAGGTAGTGGCCGTGGTGTCTTTTGGAACTTGGATAAAAAGTAAAGCTCTCATCATGGGAACCTTGATCATCCCCTCTTATCGAGCTCTAAAACATTGCTGCTGATTCTGAGTGGAAGGCATCTGGTTATGATTTCTATACACATGCTGGACAGGTATTTCAAAAAGCTTTAGATGTGATTTTGGAATAGAGGAATCTATAATAACCTGGATGTAGCCTATATGGAAAAACAGCTGAAATGAAAAGATCCGCGATAGATTTCCTTACCGTAAGGTGCTGAAAGAGCCATGCTCTCATTATATTTGTGGCCACTTTGGGAAAGATGCCTCGTTTCTTCTGCCTCTTCTTGTCTTGGTCATCCTCGTCTCCTGTACCCGGTGATGCCAGGCTGTTGTCCAGACAATCGCCTGTGATTAGAAACATGAGGACTCATGTTACAAGAAAGCTGTCCCTGTCACTGCCATACTCAAAACAAAAAAATGTGTCACAAAAGGGCAGACTGATGAAAATTGCATTTCTCTGTGGCATGGCAGCATTTTCCTATCACCTCTGCTTGACTCCCCAGCCAGTGGATAATGAAGAGGAGTTTGTACTGCAGGAGCTCAATAAAACCCAGAACTATTAAATCAATCTAAGCCATGCATTTGACATGAAGTAATGAGTGTGGAAGCTGTGCGCCTGACATGAAATAATGAACGTTCAAATTGCCATCAGACTCAGTGTCATGTTTTCCAATTTATATGTGACCTCTGTTTGAAAGAACAGAAATAAGACTAATGAAAGGGAGGTAAAAAACAAAAAACAAAGAAAAAAATAGCATGTGAATCAAGTATGAACACAGTCAGAAGCAGGCGATCATTTGGGGCACTGATACAGAATGAGAGGGGTATGTGTAGGTGAGTGGGTTAGATGTGAAGGATGTGAAGCCAGCAACCTTGTGTTCACTGACCAACCCCACCCCCATCCTTACAAGCATTGTCAGTGTTGGATTGTCAGCAGCATAGCTACCTGTCTTGCTGTGGATCCTGCCATTAGCAGCATCCCTTTATGATTTCAGCAGTAAACTGGTGTGGATTGAGGCAGGAGGCTTCCTACAACCTGAGATTTCTACCCCAGCTAGCTAAGTTACTAAATCTTGCAGCACAAGGGGCACTCCACTCCCTTTCCCGCTCTGCCATTAATTGTGTATCAGCCAAGATGATTTACTTTTAACAGTAGTGGTTATTTTTCTTGCCCTCAGGGCAGAGAAGCCTTGAAAGCCTGCCTGGAGGGCATGTGAATAATGCATCTGAGAGACTCCTCCCCTCAGGCATAACAGGAACCCTACTTTTCTTAAGATTTGCCCTAGTATGTCTTTTTGTTTTTAGAGATGCATCAATCAAATGCGCCTATATGAGCCATATTCATGCAAAAATATTTCAACTAATACAATCTGACATTAAAAATGATGGTTCTAGGGTTGGGGGCTATGGGATATTTGACATGTGGTGCCCTGCTCAGAATACATGGTTCACACTGCCTCTGTCCTCTGCTCTTACTTTGCCCTCTATCTCTCCTACAGCCTGTATCAAGTCAAGTCCTTTTCAAATTCACTTATTTATAGTTCCCCTTAGAATGTAGGGATTCCTGTTCCTATGACACACATCAGTACACAGCATTGCTACAGGAAACATGGGTCCACTCGGTTCTGAGGACCAGAGACCTGACCTGGGACCTGAGTTGGGTTGGGTCCAAATTATACTCAGGACCTAAAAAGATCTGAATGGTGCCAAAACTGCACGCTGCCAGCTGCTTAAGAAAGCTGACTGAGCAGTGAAGATCTCTATTTCATACATCTGAACACAGATTCTAGAAATACATTCTATATTTAGTTTCAGGTAAGGATAAGGATAAGGATCATACACAACAAACCCATCTTGCACACAGATCAAGCCAACAGATAAGATTAACAACAGTTGAAAGAAAAATGTCTAAAATATTTTTTGGAGACATAACTTGACTAGACTGATGCATTTCTGCCTACCATAGAAAAAGTTTTTTAAATGTCAATACAGTACACTTACGTAAATCAAAGAGTGTTAATAATAATAACATATTAGGCAGAGGGTAAATAATGGCTTTACTTTTATTTTTGAGTGGTATGTTTATATTTCCATTTGATTTTCAGGTCATAAAGCAACAAAACTCATTGTGAAAAGTTTGACAGAAAAAGAAAGAACAAGCAAACAAGGCTCGCTCAGCCTAATTATATCTAAGTAAGGCACACTGTTCTCCTTTCCACCCCCCACCCTCGACACCCTACCTCATCCTGCTTTCTTCTGCTCCAAAGAGAGGAAAGCCGGAGGGCAGATCCTCCACTACACTAATCGCTTCTGACTGTTTCCCAGCAACTCAGTCTATCTAACTAGTGTGTGACGGCGCAATCTTAGAGTTGCACACTCGCTCAAGTCTCCCATCCTCACCACCCCCCAACTTTCTCCCACCCCCACACTTCCATCCTCCCTGCCAGTGTCTATGCGTATGACACCAGAGGGGGTAGGTGAGGACTGTAGATGGAGGGGTGGGCATTACCGTAGGGATGGCTAGAGTATTGCCCTGGGGCTAAGAGGAAAAACACACACAAAAAAACTGCACCCTAAGATATGAATGTTTTCCTGTCCATTCTAACCCTTCTGCCTCTGTTGGTCCTACACACTTGACTCTATTAAGCCTGTGTTGTTATAATTGTATATCTCATTATAACACTTCAGCCATTCCAACTCAGCCTTGATTCCACAATGGGTCAGAGTTAAGAAACACAGTGTAACATGAGATTGCAAAGTAAACCAAAAAAGTCTAAGTCAGTGGTATCTCTCACTCAACTAAATTGTGGCTGGATCATTTTGCATGTATAAATATCACATTCCAAGATTTTTCAGACTCCTCTCTTACTGCATATACTATATATAATATACAGATAGTGGAATCACTCTTCATTAAAAAATTGTGAAACAACTTGGTTTGTATTGTATAAAGTTGACAAAATCTTTACGTCACTAGTAGTTTTCAAGAAAACAAGACTTGTAGGCCTCAATAATAGACAAATATAAGTGGGCAAAATAACATATTATTGTAAATGTGCTCGCATTTCAGTGTCTAGTCCAAATTGTGGTGTGAAACACTATCCATCTTTCTGTCATATATCAGATATTGATATTTGAATCTGTATGTTTTTTTATTTTATTATCTTTCTCATGCCCCCCATCTAATTTTTCTTTCTCTGTAACTCAGTGGCTTTTATGCTGGGCAAAACAGTCAGTCGATAATGTATCAATAAGACAAAAACACAGTATGGCTAGAAGAACTCATTGCCACACCCACAAAACACTGCATCAATGATGCAAAACCAGCGTGGCCTGTATAATGAGCTCAGTAGGCCCAGATCTATCATTAGTGACAGCTTCTTCCCTTATTAGATGTGATACACGGCTCTAAATGGAGTTTAGAAGGTTTCCAGGTCTCTGTGTGAGAAGATGCACACAATGATTAGAAAGTGCTGACTTTTAAAGCTCTTTGCATGCTGACTGTACCAACACACTATGAGGAACTGTTTGTGTGTGTGGAATTAAGAAAACTTTTAGTGATACTGGAGCACTTTCTGAATTGGCTGAAAGGGCCTATTTGCATTTCACTTGTTAATCACTTAAAAGCATCGAAAACATTTGTGAAACCCACATCACGACAGATGCTACAGGGGTATTACTCATTCTTTCTTCCTGACTCCAGGCTCCCGAGGCTCTGGTTGGGAAAGAAAGATGCAAAACATACTGTTCCTCACATTCAGTTTTTAAACATGGGTGTGAGGGATCTTTTCAAGTCACTGCCACTTATCATATTTGCAGTGTTGTGATCGACATTTCATGCAGGCCCTCATCCTTCCCAGACCCTTCTAAACTTCCTGGGAGAGCTCAGTTGGTGTAGGTGTGGTCACCAGCAGTCACCCTGGGAGCTGTGCTATTAGAACACGGCAACAACCCAAACTTGATAGCTTACAGAGAACAGGGAGCTATCAGCTAAACACCAGTCGCTGAGTAGATGGATCCTTTACCTGTGGTTAGCCACACGCGAAAGCCACAGCACCACCACTTTACTGTTCCCAAATGACGGTGGATTTTAAAAGGTTTCATCAGACCATGTAAGCATGCCCTATACAAACAGGGCCAACATATTCATTTCCTGTTTTCTGTTGAATTGTCATTAAATTAAATTGCTTCTGAAGGCTTCATTTTTATGCTGCAATTTAGAGCAATAATTCCACAAGAAAAAGATTATGCTTAGTTGAAAAATAAGGTGAAACAACTTAACGTTTTCCAAATATTTGACTTAGATGGCAACTTTAGCTCAAGCAGTCGTCCAAGATACCTAGGATTGGTGGTTTGATTTCTGGTTCTTCCTGACCACATGTCAAGGCCTCCTTAAACAAGATGCCAAAGCCCTGTAGTAGCACTTTCGTTCCAAATACAATTTCCACATGGGGGTAAGAAAAGTATGCTAAAACACACACATTTACAGCCTTACCCTAACTTTGTGTTTGAACCATAGGTGAAAATAAGCTGGTATGATCTGGTACTGCATAACATTGAGTCAATTAATCAATGAATTGCTTCTACGTCATTCTGCTGTCTGTGTTCTGTAGCCTATTATTTTGTGTTCAGCTTCTGAACATGAAACATCTTTCAGTCTTAAATCAGTTTTCACCTGAGAACCTGTAACTTTTGGGTTTGTGCTGAAATTATTTTTATATAAAAATTTGTTTTGACAATAACAAGTTTGGCAAGCACTGGTTAATTTTACCTTTCATTTACCTAATGAAATTACCAGTATAACTATAACTCTAATAATCTGATAACTAATTATCTCACAAGATTTGACAGAATTGTTTGGACCTGCAGTTATTTAATAAAATTACATATCTAAGCAACACAAGTACTGAACATAAACATGTGATGACATCTATATAACAACAATAACAAAACTCTGTGGAGACAATCTACTCCAAATGTGATTAATAACTAGCCTTTGTATCTTTTCAGGTTGTGTGTTTGTCTTTACCATGGCATTATAATAGACTGGAAAGAAGACAGGAGACACAGCAGGTAGCATGCATCAGATACTACTGCAGCTACTGCAGCTCTGATCATTCTCAATCTTCTTCTCCTTTGTTCCTCTACCATAAAATTCCCTGTCCTTCCATCCCTACAGGGAGCATTCTGCACCCCCATCATCTATACATTCTCTTCTCTCCCAGGTCTAAAGGACAACCCCCCCTTCCCCCCATCAAAATAAAAGTGGGAGTGTAACATCTCACCTCAACATAGACTTCTGCATAATGAATGGGTGAATTAAACACTACCAAATATGCACGTCACACTCTCATTGTGTCTTAAGAGAAGTTGAGAAAACAAGATGTCTTAAACTGTTTGATTGTCTCTGAATCCCCTGAGTGTCTTTTGTCTTGCAAAGTATCCTCCTATTGTTCTCATCAATGCTCTGCTCATTGATGCCTGATGGGCAGAGGATGGAAAGTTGCTTTTAAGTTCATTCTATTTTTACTGCAGCCAAAGGGGAGAAAAACAAAAACAAGCCATAAAACCCTTATAGCTGCCAATTAGCACTTCAGAAATCACACTAAGTGCAGGAACACCAGGGCAGCACAAGAAGGAGCATGACTGGATGCCTTCAGACAGTAGAAAATATCAGCACATAATGAGAGAAAACTCCTCACCAGTGCTCACTGACATGTACCTGGTAGTAGTATGGGTGCCTCAGTTAAATGAGAAAATCTACATTTGTTTGATTTATTTTAATTTAACCTACTGCTATCTATGAATTTATCATTATCATATTTTTATAGTGGAAATTTTAAATTATATGTTGTTTTAATGTGGTTTCTCTAAATATCTGGAACTAAACTGACATGGGGAAGTAGTAAAACCTGTATCTTTATATATCAATGTGTTAGCAGTAGTCAAATTTACATAAGCTCAGTCTAAAATAGTTTGGAATTTCAAAATTCAGTATGCACCATGCTCATTCAATTTAAATAGCAACTTCTTACTGCTATTGCTAGTAGGGAGAGAAGTCGCGGATTGCTAACTGTCTAAGAACTCTAGGGTTGGTGGTTCATGTCCCAGTCCCTCCATAGTGCAGTTCCAAAGCCCGGATAAATGGGGAGGGTTGTGTCAGGAAGTACATCCGGTGTAGAAATCATATAATAAATAATATGCAGAGTGGTTGGTTGTGACGATCCTGAATGGCAGCTGCTAAAAGAAACGTCCTTAAACTGTAAAGTGCCCTGAGATGACTTGTGTTGTGAATTGGCGCTATATAAATAAAGCTGAATGGAAATTGAATTGAAACCTTATTTTAAATTGCCTTTTAAATGACTTCAGTATCCTCAGCAGCGACTATTGTCTATCTTTCTCTAATTTCTCCTTTCCATACAGAGTTTGCACTGGTGAAATTTTTAAAAATATTCCATAAAAAGTGATTTATAATTTCCTTGCTTTTAGCAAACATTCCTCAAACAGGAGGAAATTTGTTGAAAATTATGTTTGGTCATGGAAGCATAAATTAGAATTACAGTGAGAATAAATACCTGCCAAACCAGTCCATATTAAGCATCTGATTATATGTTTTTATGTTTTAAGTGCAATTAAGATAACATGATCACATGACAGTGCATTAATTTTCTTGAAAGGATTCTCTAAATCACCAGACATTAGGCCCCATGCTTCAGAAACGGCACATAAGAAAGGCTTTGATATAGAGGAGGATGCAGGAAACCTGTGGATACTCTTACCGAGTTCACTGGTGTTGTCGCAATTCTGGGAGACATGTCCCCCACTGGATGGTCCTGGGGTACCCACGGAGGGCGTGGAGTGGACGTCATCCATGTCTCTCCAGGACGCTGAGTTCTGAGAGGTCAGGGAGAGGTCCACACACCAGGGGACAGGACATAAGGTCAGAGAAGAAGACAGGAAAGGAAAAAATAGCTGAGAAAAATCCAGTACATCCAGTATGAGGTCCATTATGCAGTTTCCCAAAGACTGCTGTGTGGCATGATTAGCATAATAAAGCACAAACCAAGTTCTCAGAAAGAGCAACAACAACATTACCATTCTGACAACAAGGTATACAGTAAATATAATTGGAGAAGGATTAGTCGCACAAGTTTAGAGGACAATAGCCCTGTAGCTGTGGACCTTCCAGTGTCCCCACTGTTGCTGTGACCAGTTTTGGGTAGAAACCCTGTATTTATTGGCCTTGCTTCTCAGACAGCAGTGATGGGACCATGACTTCATAAAATAAGCTCAAAGCACACAGCATATCTCCCTCTTCAGCCTCTTAGCGTCAGCTGTATGCCGGATGGTGTTCAGGTGAAGACCTCAACAGATGACAACAATAGGCAAAGGACAAAAGCACAGTGTGAATGAGACCTCTCAATGATGGCCCCTCTTTTCCTATCTAGCACAGCTATTACGCTATACACATCAACTCAAAGAGGTGTCATGTGTTTGCATGTTTCTCAAGCTAAGAGAGATCTTATTACCTTGCAGTCTATTAGTTGAAACTCAATTAACAAGAATGGAATGAAGTTGGTTTATCGGCAGAACCAGCATTCATAAATTAATCTAATCCAATGCAAGAAATTCTATCTAACATGCCACATTTTACTACTTTTGCCTACAATCCTTTGGAAAAGTATTTGCCCTCTTCCTGATTTTTTTTGCATATTTGTCACACTTAAATGATTCAGATCATCAAACCAATTTTACACAAATTATTAAGATAATTAAGATAACCCAAGTTAATACAAAACGCATTTCTAAAATAATGATTTAATTTATTAAGGAAAAATAGCTGTCCAATGTGAAAAAGAAATTGACCCTAAACCTAATAACTACCTACCTTGGCGGCAACAACTGTAATCAAGCATTTGTGAGAACTACGAACAAGTCCTTCACATTGCTGTGGAGAAATGATGTCCCACTCTTCTTTGCAGATCTGTTTTAATTCCAATTTCAATTTTTGAGCATGTCGCAAGGTCATGCCACAACATTGCAATTGGAAGTCCAGACTATGACTAGGCCACTCCAAAACATTAATGTTTTTTAACAATTCAGAAGTGGACTTGCTGATGTGCTTCCAATCATTGTCCTGCTGCAGAAACCGGTAGAGCTCAGAATTCATGGTTACATCAATCATGGAAAGTCGCACCATGTTTGACTGTTGGTATGATGTTCTTTTTCTGAAATGCTGTGTTAGTTTTACACCAGATGCCAGGAAATGCCCCATAAATTGAAATTTTGTCTCCTCAGTCCACAGAATATTTTCCCAAAACTCTTAGTTCTTTAGAAGTTGTTCTAGTTCTTTTATAACCTCTAGGATGAGATGTCTTTGTACTCTTAGAGTAACTTTAGTAGGCCAGCCACTCTTGGGAAAGTTTACCACTGTTCTTTGTGTTCTCCTGTGTATAATGACTCTCACCGTGGTTCACTGGAGTCCCAAAGCCTTTGGCTATGTAACCCTTTCCAGCCTGATAAATGTCATTTACTGTATATCTCATTTGTTCTTGGATTTCTCTATATCAAGGCATGATGTGTTGTTTTTGCGGCCTTTTAGCATGCCTCATTTCTGTCACTTGTGATTCAAGTGATGAGCAGGTCTGGCAGTAATCGTGCCTGGGTGTGACAAATGAAACTGTACTCCTGTCCAAAAAATTTGGTTAATCACAGTTCATTCATGTTTTAACATGAGGGGGCAATTACTTTTTCACATAGAGTCAGGCACGATAGGTTTTCCCTTAATAAATTAAATTATCATTTAAAAACAGCATTTTGTTTTCACTTTTGGTAATTTTAAAATTTGTTTGATAATCAGAATCAGTGTGACAAATATACAAAAAAATTGGAGCAAAGAGAACAAATACTTTTCATAGTACTGTATGTTTATTTTGTACAGTAGCTCCAACCCTAACCCTCAAAATGTTATCCAGATTATGAATTATAAAGAAATATTGCCTTCCCGAACAAATTACCACCAACAGCAAACATAAGATAGAGACAGCTAGTGAAATGCACACAAGGTCAATATTTTTCCGCAGACATGGACATGGATAAATGTTCAACACAATCATGACAAATTGGATTTTAATATACCGTTATTAAACTGCCTCTTATACAATTGTAACCAAAAAGTCAATTTTTTCCGCAGACTCATGAGTGACCATGAAGTTTGAGTTGAAGTCAAAACTTTTCTTGGATTTGTACAAAATAAACCAAAGTGAGTCCAGTATAACAAGCAATTTGGACAACTGACCATGATACAATACAATAAAAACAGTAAAGTAATAATAATATTAACAATTGTAATAACAGGTCTTAAATTCCAACTTAGTTGTTAGGTTTTTATAATGATGCCAATAAATGTCAGAAGTTGATCTAGTAGATCACAGTGCAGTTTTCAATTGATTCTGAAATTTTCTAGATATTAGTATCAGAATCTTAGGTTCATTAAAGTCTGGACTTAAATTTTGGGCTTTTTTTGCAGGAACATCAAACAGTGACACACATTTATACCATGAGAATTGAGAAGTATCAGTAGAGTATCATGTCACATCAGCCAGCGTCATGTCACATCAACCAGTGGCCCTAGTACATAAAGTACATAAAAAGCCAGTCTGTTCTGTTGTGTGATGCCCAAAGAAGCATATGAAAAATTTAACTCAGGTACTGAACATCAGGTATGAATGCATGTCCATGAAGTCACTGATGCCAGAACTGATGTCACCACTATGTCCAAATTCCTCAGGTTGTTGCAAGTTTTTAAATGCACATTTTCATAAATAAAATTTTGTATTTTATTTACAAAAGCCTTTCAAGTTAGAATGTATCTTGCATGAACCTATATACCTATATATGACCTTCTAAACTCTGGGTGTAGTTCATCCATGAAATACCACTACAGCATGTGAGACTGTAAACCTACAACTGTTCATGCAGCAAAATAAAACAAAATGAAACTAGGTGGTAAATAACTATCTTTTTTTCTGCACAAATAAGCAGTATGTCTAACCAACCAGTATGTCCAACCAAAAAATGCATTTGATATACTGCAACTCTGCAAAAGGTTGTGTAAACCAGAGGACTAGCATGACAACAAAACCCCTCCACTCTAGTTATTATAACCGTATTGTCTGAGAAACTCCTGAGTAAGAGGGAATGAAGGCGAAAAGCAAACACAACACTGGCAAGTAATATTCATGTTGTACCAAGATTATCATCATATTTATCTGCATAGCAAAGTTACAAAACATGAATTAAACAACAAATCTCAGCTGACCTAGTTTATTCTATATATTTGAAATGATGGACAAAAGGATGCAAAAGAAATGCAGTGTCTACAGTATTGGTCTATCAACCTTTTTGCCTTCTGATCATTGTTTTGTGCAACAACAGTAACAAGTTGCTTATTTTAGTAAATTCTTTCTCCCAAACATAGATTTTCGATTGTCAAAAGGCTTTATCAGAATCGTTCAAAGATTCAAAGTCGTAAAACAATCTTTGCATTTAAAAATGCATAAATACCAACACTCACTTACTTTTCAATTGTGGAAATAATAAAAGTAAACTGGCGCTAAAGAAAACGATAGTGTCATTGTTACGCACTGATGTGACCCTTTCTGGGATTTCAGGGCAGGCAGGTTGACTCACATGATCCGCGAGATTGGTGGAGGATCCGGAGAGGTCGTCGAAGTCAGACTTGCAGACGTCTCGCTCCTCTATGACCAGATCGATGGGCATTTTGCCTTTGAGACAGCTGATGTACCGGTGACAGAAGTTATCGCAAAGCTCGTGAACCTGCGCAAAGCAGTCTCTCAGGTTATCCGAGTTTTAAATTAGCAGCAGAGTAATGAAATGTTATAGGCTTACTGTGGGTTAGTTCGTTGTAGTTGTAACAAAGATCATATCTACCTTCTCTAGTTCCAGGAGATGAAATCGTAGAACTTGAATTGCTTGGATCATCTACAAAAAGAATATTTTTAAATAAGTCTCCGAAAAAAGCACACAACATAACACTATGTCATATTTTAGAGATGTCAGGTTGCCATACTATTAACGGTGTGCGTTTACTAATAGCAAACGTCAAACATATATTATTTTATAAAAAAAGAACGTGTCATTGTAGACGTGACGTCCCGCTGTTTGTAGAGGAGCAGAACAGACACATTAAAGCGCTCACCAAATTGTCCAGCTCTGGGTTGGAGGAAAATAAAGGTTTCTCTGCCCGGATCTGTGGATGACAAGCAAAGGAGTTATCAAATTAATTTTTTTAAATATTTTAACTTGTAACTTTATAATGAATAGTAAATTAACAGTTCACCATAATAAATAAATTACAATTTAATCTGTTACTTTGTTACCAGAAAACGAAGTGCTTTTGGACGTAAATGAAGAGACGGCAGAAGGATTAGGAAATTATTTTCTTGACACTTTACTTTGCTGACGCAAAAGTGGCTCGCTTGCTTCCAGTATATTCGGTAGATATGTAGTCCTACCTGTTTTGCAAACACTGCTATGTCTTCGTTGAAAGAGTCCGAGGAACAGACGTCTCCTCCCGCCACCCCGGGTTCTCTGGGCGTGCAGGTCGCCAGCTCGCATTTCTCGAACACCAGAGCCAGAAGCGGGAATAAAGGGTGGCTGCAACACAGGAGAAGACAGGCTCGTTTGAATCTTAGTCAGTTAGGCCTGAAAATGAAATACTGCCTACAGTACATTAATGTAATGACAGATTACATTTCACATGAAGCTTTGTTTCAAAAATAATTTCGCACTGTAGCCTACACGGCACATTTTAAATTAATCCTAAATGTAACGAAAACAAATATTTCGTCTTTCATTGCAAATGAGACGATAGGAAATGTAAATATTCTTGATGCCACGGAGATATAATTTATTATTTACCACTATTGGAAAGCACTATGCAATTAGATCACATTTAACTACATCGAAAATGACTGGAATTTCTTTATTTCTTGAGGAGGATATATTATTATTGTATGGGAAAAACAAATCAAAAACGTTTTCTTTTTATAGGAGATTCATATGAAATGTAATTCCGCCCGGCTTAATTTGTAATTGTTTCTATTGAGTTTTTTAATAATATCCACACCCGTAGATTTGGTCCTTGTCTCTTTTGAGTGCGTCATTTACTGCGCTGCCCATGCTGCTGGGCATGATGTTATGTGGCGCATGTGCTCCATAGTGCTGCGTAGGGTGTGGGGGTGGCCCGTGGTTCAGGTGGTGGACCTGGGGCAGGGGCCGGGGGGCGTGCGGGTCTCCATACATGGAAGTGGGGACTCCAACTCCGTCCATTGCGCCTCCATAATGAGCCAGCTCATCGTACTGCGGTAGAAGTTGTATATGACATTAAGGAGAAAGACACAAATGGAGACAAACTTTTTCATCTAAATGAATGAGAGCAGCGTTGGCGTAACTACTGATTTCGCATATCAACATTCCTGTAGTGTGTTTAGTGTATTCAGTATGCATAGACATAAACCTATAATGATTTTCATGCGTGTATGCAATCATGCGTCTACTTATCTTTAGTTAGCTTAACTACTTGAATCTGGTTGTAAAATGATATCGAAAATGTATGACCTTGTGCAGACTATTTACAAAATGAAAACATTTAAAAAAGAAAAGAAAACATTTAAATTACCCTTTGCGACATGTCCGTGAGTAATTGCGAGTCGTGAAAACAGAAGTTTGGTGATGACAAATTAGAGTCAAGATTAAAAATTCCAAAATAGAATTATAATCCGGTCCTGTTTTATGGCATCGAACAGTGAATAAAGTGAAAAAAAGCAATGTGATAAAAAACAACTGGGTTTTCCCTCACGTTACCCAGAGCTCATGTAGGTCCTCAACGAGAGGCTTGATATCTGAATGTTGGGTGTTATGATTAGGTATCCCTTTCACAGTCCTCTGCTCTCACCGTGTCCTCGTGTCCATGTCACTGCGCGCCGACACACTCCCTGTCCGCAGGTCTGTGTTAGCCGCTTATAGGAGCGACACGCTGAAGAAGAGTGGGATGTGTACCAGCAGCTCGTCTAACAAGTTACTTTGTTTTCAAACGTTGTCTTCCGTTCTTGACTTTCAAAATAAACCTATTTCAGTCTGAAGGTTTAGAATTTCTGTGTAAAGATTTTATACTGTGTCTTTGTGAAAATAAAGCGTACGTCCTCTAACTGTTAAATGTATTATATATACAATGTGTTTTTCACCCAGAAGTGTTACTGCATTGTTTGATTAGGCTACCCAACGGACTGAAGTACGTTCTGTGTATTCTAGAAATGACCTGCATTGGCTGCCTGAAATAAAAAATACCTTCAGGACTAAAAAAACAGGATGTTCTGTAAAGTGGTTTGCAGCAGTAATGTTAATTGTAGCCTACTAAGTGACAATTAAATTCAATTCTACTTTATTTGTATACCGCCAAATCACAACATAAGTCATCTCAAGACACTTTACAGTGTAAGGTTTAAGACCTTACTCAAATGTAGAAAACCCAACAGTCTCACTTGAGCAAGCACTGGGCACTAATGCAGAGGACAAACTCCCTTCAACAGAAATAACCTGACTCGAAGTATGCCAAACATTGATGTTGCAATAGGTCAAAGCATGTAATTGTTAAAATTATCAACAAAGCAGTTAAATAATTTTTATGCACTCCTATGTAATAAAAGTCACTTCATGTTGGCACTGTTTCTGTTTATACTGCATTCTTCCACCACAAGCATATTCCTGATGCTTTTATTTTGAAGACAAACTCATCCAAAATCCTGTGTGTGTGTGTGTGTGTGTGTGTGTGTATGTGTGTGTGTGTGAACTAAACCCGAGGAGCTTTGAGTCTGATGAACTGATAGAGTATATAAATCTAATGAATAAACCCACAGACAGGGTTCAAACCTAAACGTATCAGAATATACTACTGCAACAGTAGTAATGTAACAAAGTCACTTTTTAATCACTTCAGCTAATTAGGCCTATAGGAGAGTATGTTGGTGTGTTTATAAAGCTGTTTCCATGTAATTTAAATAGAAAATAAATTTAAAAAAACTGAACATGTTTAACAATGTAATATAGTTTATAAAATAAGGTATATATAAATCTGTTATAAGCAATCTATTTTATTTATACTCCATATAATGTTGATATGAATGATAACTTTTAAATCTATCTCAGAAAATCTGAAGTACTCTGAAAAATGTAAATTAATCTTCTTGGTACTACAGTAAAAATATTAATTTCAACTAATCTAGAATTCTAGAATGAGATTTTAGAATGGCACCTGTTGGGTGGCAGTCAGTTACAGCAGCTCTGCTCTTTGTTTTTTGTATTTTGTAGATTTATGATGTTATAGTTACAGTACTTTTTTTTGTTAAACTACCATAGTTAAGTGTGCTTTTTCTCTGACAAAAGACAAACTCAGCTGTCAGAATCTACAAAGGATTTTTATG
The DNA here is from genome assembly GCA_034779795.1 of Ctenopoma multispine. NCBI lineage: Eukaryota > Metazoa > Chordata > Actinopteri > Anabantiformes > Anabantidae > Ctenopoma > Ctenopoma multispine. Next base: position 850,790 of record JAUYWH010000016.1, read on the forward strand.
GATGGAGGCTGAATCTGAAGAAATGCATTGCCATGGCTACAGCCTTGTTTACACAAGTAAAAAACTTTTAGCTCTTCAGACTTCAAGTGTGCTCTTAGGCATGAAACCTGAAATTTCCCAGGACCTGAGGAGGTGTAGGAGAGGGTCTAGAGCTGGAGTGAAACATCATGATTGTCAGGTGAGCGAGTCAGGTGACCGCGAGGAAGAGGTAGGATTGGTTAGGACAAGGTACAAACAAGTCCACTCACTTGCTCCTCGCTCAGACATCGTGTTTTCTTCTCATGTCCCGAGCTCTCGCTCGTTTCGCTTGTGTTTGTTCTCTTCTCAGATCGTCACCTTCCATCTGTTCCTCCGGTACCGTGAGTAACGAGCCTCTATTTCCACCTGTTCGTCTTGTTGTTTGTCGGCCGGTTGTTTGTAACGC
>JAUYWH010000016.1:870718-893564 GCA_034779795.1 Ctenopoma multispine
CAGGCTCATGGTGGGCGGCCATCTGCCTCGACCGGTTGGGGTTAGTGGACAGAGGAGAGAGAAAAGAACAACAGGCAGCAGAGATCAATAGGAGAGAGAGAGAGAGAGAGAGAGAGAGAGAGAGAGAGAGGACGAAGCACAGCTAGGGGAGAGAAAAGAAACAAAGTCCTTAAACAAAAAAACATGTGCTTAAACTAGTGACATAATAAGTGGAAGCAGCCGTTAACTGTGGTGGAAAAGTAAGTGGATTTAATAACTGGTTGAGGTCTGGCCTTTGACTGGGCCTTTCCAGAAGGTGGATTTTTATTGTCTCTAGCCCAGACCTCCTGCCTGGTTTCATCCACTGGACTCCAGTTAGCTTCTGTTCAGAGGGCTTCACGCAGCTGACACGGTGAGCGTGTATGAACGAGGGCAGCAACACAGTAATGGTAATGGATCTGTTTTGAGAGTAGGCCATTAAAGACTAAAGGTTTCATTTACTTTTTCTTACTAGTGTATCTGAAAGGGATCCAGTCACTGCAGTCACTGGAAGTCCCGCCAGTCTGATACAGTCTCTGATTAAACCCGTCTCACCTTTTCTGGGCAGATGATGCTGGAAGCAGCCAGCAGCCTAATTTACTCTCCACTTTCATGTGTCACAGTCCGAACAGATTAACTGCCCTTTGATGTGACATTAACGCCGGCCAGCTTTGAAAGGCAAACTGTTTCAAATAAAATGCTGACTTACATTCTCGTTCATCACAAATTCTACAAAACACAGCCTTTTTTTCCATTAGTGTAAATGTGGAGGTAGCCAAGCTCTTCCTTCATCAAACATTTGCAAAGGCTTTTGAAGTATTTTCTTAATCTGTAACTATGTACATCTATTTAAGTAATGTTCTTAAGAAAAGCTTTAATGTACTTCTATTTGACATGACTACTTGCATTTTCTGCTACTTGTATTATTACATTTCCACTTCACTATATGCAAATCTGCTACTTTGACTACACCACATTAATGTAGTAACTAGTCATTTGTCACAATCTGATTGATTGAACAAAATATAGAATAATCACCAGATTTCATTTATCCTGTGAAATTCACAAACTAGTAAAAGTGAAAATGATTTGAATTATAAATAAGAGATTAAACATATCAGCTTCAAAACATGTATAAAGGCTCTGTTATTACCAGCTGCTACGTTAAAGTGATTCATGAGTAATTATAATCTAACAATACCAGATTTACTGATGTGAAATGAGCTTCTTCTCTATAAAGAAGTTGATCACAGCTTGTGGGCTTCTGCTTTATGCCCACTGCCAAAACTTTTGACCATGACTGTGTGTAAGTATTTCTACACTGTGGTAATGTACTTTTCCTTAAATACAAACTCTATTTCCAGAATGGTATGAACTACTAATTAGCTTAAACCTTTATTTATCAGTGTTTTCACTGACCAACCTAGTTGTATTTTATAAAAACAATTAAAGTTACAGTTTGATGCTGAAATGCACTATGAAACAGTCACTGACTTACTGGGAAACGGTGTTGTCTTGATGGTAGCATGTCTCTGTAAAATCTCAATTTACGCCTCCACATCGATGGTACTTTATCACACATGCAAGTCAACCATGCTGTAGTCACGGACACAGCCTCACACCATCACAGATGCTGGCTTTTGTACCTGATAACAGTCTGGATGGTCTTTTTCTGGCACAGAGAACCTGATGTCCACTTCCCCCAAACACAACCTGAGATGTGAATCCTGTGACCACAGAACATAAATTTCAGTCCATTTGACACAAGCTTGGATCCAAAGAACTCTGCAGCACAGAATTGATGTACTGCTTCCTCACTGTGTAATGGAGGTTCAGGCTGGATATGTGGGTGCAGCGGGGGACTGTGTTAAGTGATCATTGTCTAGTATGATGGTTACTCATGCAATGCTGGCATCACTAAGATTTCCCTTGAGTCCCTCAATCTTTTCACAATATGAAGTGTAGATTGTTGGTGGATGCTCCTTTTATACCCCCCATCTGTTCACAATTATCCTGACAATCCTATAATCACTCAGAACAATGTTATTTTAATATTTTTTAAATGTTTCTTTCTTATTTTGTTTGTCCCATCTTTTTTTTGTGTGCTGCAGAATCAAATTAAATTTGTTCATATTTGCAAAGTACAATTAGGTTTTCAGAGAAAACACTGAAAACATAAAGGTTTGAGCAATTTGACAAATTTTATTTTTTAATCCCTTTCTTTAGAGAGAAAGTTTCCCACCTTGCCCAGCTAGGTATTAAGCCTTGAAATTATAGCATACACATTAGCTTTGATCAGACACTGGAAGCAACAATCAGCGCTAACACTTCCAGCACAACAGAGCCAACTGTGAGACTGTAAACAGGCTGCAGGCTGGTTGTCAGGCACAGCAGCTATTACAGCTCCCCAGCATTTCTATTATCAGCTGCAATGCACAACGATGTGTTGACTGTGAAGAGTATGACTGTCAGGCCCGGTCAAACTGAATGCAGGCTTGATAGAAATCCTCATATGGAGGAGTAATGCATGAATGCACAGTGCCTCTGTGTGTGTGTGCGTGCGTGTGTGTCGCCCACATGAAAGCGTTCAGCAAAGACAATGACAGGAAGTGGAGTCCCTGAGTGGAAAGAGGCGACATACAGTAGGTGACGCACTGGGAGCAGGATAATTAATGCACAGAGGCATCACAGAAACACTGGGCTCCCAAACATAAGGCCTTATACACAGTATGATTTTTTTTTTTACATCCACCAAAAATAATGAAAAACCGACATATGAACATTCATGCAAAAAAGCATAAACATTTAGTTTTAATATTAAGCATTAGGACAAAATAGGACACTTGCTGAGCACTCTTTATTTTGGCCTTGCTCTTGATGAAGCTCTTACAGCTGAAATATTCATCTAACACCTGAAGTTGGATGTTGGAGCTTTAATTTGGCGGTATGGCACATTTTCTACAAATCCCTGACAGAGTGACTGACAGAAGACAGTGGAACAGCAGCTAGCCTTTGGCACTTTGTCTCCTGGTGATACATTATTTTGACACCTGACACACAAACAAAAAGCCCACACAGGACAAGTTTACCAAGGTAAGAAATGTCTATTTCTTTATTACATTCAACAGTATTGTACACTGAAATTGCACATTTTCACCAGATATAGCAGCATTCTGACCAGCAAATGGACTAATCAATAGGCACATCAAAAACATTTAAATAGAAATACACATGTTCCAATGTGTCATGGCCACTTTCTGACCACATTCAGATTCCATTTAAGCTGTTAATTTACATGCCTCGTAAAACTTCTACACAGCTAAAAACAAACGGCTCCTGATTCCAGTGGCAAAAAAAGACGTGGTCCAGTCAAAGCCAGCAGTAGCTGTCCTGCACCTTGACACAGTATTAAAGGAAAAAGTCAGCAGTGGACACTCTCACACTTTATGTGCCATTCAGTGCATTCCAGGAATTACAAAGTGTTTGATTTGCTTCACTCAACAAATTCACTTAAAGGTTTCTTTGATTATCCAGAATCACACACACAGAAAAGAAGTTAGGACTGTGGACAAGAATAAACAAGTTTAGGAAATGTTTTTCTGTACTACTTTCTAGTCTTCTGAGTAGGGGTGGGTATCCTATTTCAATACCAAAAGAAATGCAGTTTGGATTTAGAGTGCATTTCTGAATTCATCCCATTATAGAAATCCTATTATTCTGGTTTAGGTACCAAGAGTGGCACTAGTATAAAGACAGTCCAATACCTAGTCCAGATTCCTGATGCTGCTGGTGATGAGTGTGTCTTGGAATGGATATTTCTCTTCATGTGCTAATTCAAAGACATACATACTTATCTGAGATGGAGACAAAGCAGCAAGCACTGCTGTCTGTGAGTTGGTACTTTGTGATATATAGTAAAATGACCTGAATGACTGGGAATCTTCAAACTCGAAGGCAACTGGACTTCAGCGTGAACTAGAAAACTATTATTTTCACCTGATTCAGATGTCATTAAGCTATTCAGTGGCCTGTCTTCCTTTACCTTTTCAGCCTCTACATACAGTATGACCTACATGCCGGTGGACACAGTAGGTGGTTCTCATGCGCCTGATCTTTGCTATCATGGTTACAAGACTAAAAGTGGAGCTACAACTTTGTTACATTTAGCCACAACTATATCATGCATTTCAAACAGGTTAGGTTTATGCGAAGTTTGTGGTGTGGGTTCAAATAAAGCAACACTCACTGTTGATATCAAAACAGGAAACCAACTGTTGTCTTTTGTTTGAAAGTCCTGTGCTTTCTCCCACCCATCCAGCCTAGGGGTGGAATGGTTGAAGTAAAACTAATCGAGACTGAAATATGTTACCAAGACTGAAAAACTACAATTTACATTGTTTGTAAAATTGTAGGAGAAAAAAAACAGTCAAGGTGTATGATTTACCCTTTCACGACATTCATTGGCTTCAGTGAATATTACACATTTAAGAATATTACATTGTTTCAGGCTGCTGGGTGGGAGCATTATGGATTCAATTTTGCCTATGATTAAAGCAGAAAAAAGCGAAGGATAAAACATTGCAGCACATGTGGCTTATGGTAATGGTAATACTTGCACTATGATGCACTATTTAAGAAAACATCACCCCAGTGTGTCTGTTGACGGCACAAGAAGGGGAGAGTCAGGTTGAAAAACTCCTGTCTGCAGCATTTAAACGGACAGGGAAAAACCCCAAACTAAAGCATTTTTGGTGGTGATATGGAGCCCTAAGTAGTGTTTACTTTATTTTGCTTGGCAGATGCTTTTATCCAAAGCGACTTACAAAGAGCTAGCGCTTAGTGTCTTGCTCAAGGATACACCTTTGTGAACCATGACACTGCTAACTCATGCTGATGTCCACCCTACATGAACTTTATCACTTTTAAATTACATCACTAGGTGTCTTGTTGCTACATGGCACTACACACAGAGATGATTTTAAAAAACCTACTGGCCTGCTGGTGTGTAGCAGATGGCCTACTAGACCATAAATATGGACATGATAACTATTAACAGAATAGTGTGATTAAAAAACTAAAAATCAATAATATGCCTGCCACACTGTGATTAAAAACTAAAAATCAATAATATGCCTGCCACACCTTTCACATATTTATGTGGAATGATTCTGCTCAACTTGCTGCCTCATGTCTGTCCTCAGTGTTATCCTTAACATTAACTTCGCTCGATCACGACAGAAATGAAAACTGTAGGTTTCAACATATGATGGAGCATCTTTTTGGTTGATTCCAGTTGCATTCGACATGTTAGCGATCCCCCAATCTACTGATAATCTTAACATTCACTCTTTTTCTTCAGTTTCTGAACATCAGACAAACTTTAGTGCTGCATTAAAACACTAAGGATGTTCCAATGCTCAAGACTCCAGCAAAAAAAAAGCAAGTCATCGACCAGAAATGTTGACCTTGAACCAACCCTATCAATCGGCAACACACTGGCTGATGAAATGTATAGCTTACACTATTAGTGTAAATGGCACAGCTCTATTATTGTCAAGCTTTTGTTATAAACTAGGGCTGGGTATTGAACCACAATACCTCCAAATGCTGACTATAGGGTGTCTATCTTTAACAAAAACTGCCAAGTACCAGAATGCCTGGTCAGATTCCTGATGTTTACTCATCATTTGGCCAATAGTACTTTGATGGACTAGGTGGAGAAATATTCTAACCTCAAGGTTCACTTACTAGCCACCTTCAGAACTTAAGCATGTTTCCAGAAGACTGAAGAAAGACAGATGTCACAATCACCCTGCCATACACAACAATTTGTTATCCTGTGGTAGTTCCATGATTAGCTCATGATATAAAACCTGAGTAAGTCCCTCCATTGAAGACAGTCATAGGATATAGCTAAATGTTCCATAAAACATTTAGAAGTAGTTCTTGAGTTTGAAATAATGTTTTGGCTTTTGTCAAAAAGTGCGGTCCTTGATTATAAGTCATTATGGTTTATCAAATTTAGTGAGATTGTCCTTACATTCCTTTAGCTATCTCTCTAATGCCCAAAGCCCAGTCCATGCCAAATACATATAGAATGAAATTCATAACATTGAAAAGCAATAAGAAGAACTTGTCAATAAACACTGAGTTATGTTGCTAGTTTTGTCATTATTCCATTGTGTTTTATGTTTTTAAGTATTTTATGTGAGGGGAGAGATGTCTTTGTCTGGATGTTGTGTTCAAATACCAACAGTCTTTCACCAAGCATCAAGGACTACACTTTTAAATGAAAACATGCTGTTTCATAAAAATGTGTATATTCCTCAAAATAAGCTATCAGAAAGCATGGTTTTGATATCAGTAGAAACTCAGATATTGTATCACAATTAGTACAGAATAAATTTGAATACCCAGCCCTATTTCAGAGTAGTAAAATTCTGTTGTCTAGTAATATAAACCACTGTGCAGTGCAATTATGTAAATATGTTTGTTAATGACGTATCTGAAGGTGCTTTTTTTTTTTTTTTTTAAACCACAGAGCGATGTTCTCCACATACATACACTGCACTCGGCTGTATGCGCCTCTTTGTGTTGCCTGGCAGCTGAGGAAGAAACTTGAAGTACTTGGGCATCAGATCAAGGCAGGCATCGCGAAACTTCTTGATCCGCCAGTAGTAAATGAGAGGGTTGAGGGCTGACTTGAGGTAGCACAACCACAGGAACCATGTGCTGATTTGAAAAAAGCTGTCTTTGTGGTAGAACCCATAGTTAAAGGTAGTTACCAAACTGTAGGCCGTGAAGGGAGCCCAACACACTGTAAACACAGAGAAGAGGATGAGGATGGTGGCGAAGGCACGGGTCTTGAAGCTCATGTCTATGTTCATTTGGAAGGGTCTCTGGAGGCTCAGCAGGCCCAGTTTGCTAGCCTGGCTCAGGCAGATGCTATCTGGGTGGCTGTGAATGCGGATGGCATTGTGGCGGATGGTGTTGAGGATCCCCATGAATGTGTACAGCATGACCATGAAAGGTATGAAAAAGAAGACTAGCAGTAGTATCAACACATAGGCTTGATAACCAGACTCAGTGCTGTAGCCAAATACACACTGAGGAGCCCTAGGAGGGATCTGTAGCGGAGGAGAACCAACAGCCAGGGGGAAAGAGAAAATGAAAGAGAGTCCCCATGTGACCACTATGAGCACTTTAGCTCTCTGTGGACTCAGCTTATCTTGCTTCTGGACAATTATAAGAAAACGATCTATGCTTATTATAAGCAGTATAGCCACACCTTCCATCACAAAGAACCAAAAGAGCATGGCTGACACTCGACAGAAAACTTCTCCGAAAATCCACTTTGTGGTCATCACGGTAACCAGAGCGAAGGGCATGTTGAGGATCGCCAGCATCATGTCTGCAAATGCCAAGCTCGCCAGAAGGATGTTGATGGCCGAACGCATGGCGGATCTCTGGTACACCATCAGGCACACAACCACGTTTCCCAACAAGGCCACCAGCAGGATGGCAACTATGACGAAGCAAAAGAAGACCTGCAGAGGTACGCTGATCACCTGCAGGCCCTCCTGTGCTGTCACTGTTGGTGTGACCAGTGCTGAGGGCAAGTGAGAGCCCAGGGTAACATTTGCAGTGGAGGTGTTCTCCATCGGCAGCCTCTCAGTAAGATTCAGCAGCCTCATGAGGAGGCAGCAGAGACTGGCGTTAACGTCCCCCGCTTCTGGAAGGGGAACTGTAGTGGAGTGAACCATTCTTCCCCAGGGTGAGCAGGCATTGTTGCTGATCAGCTCACACTGAAAATGATGCTGCAGATGCAGGCGCTCTCAGCTTAATACAACATGGCAACGTCTTCATGGCTGCAAGATCCTGAGACATACAGAAAAGTTAAATTAAGTTTCAATTAAAGAAAATTAAAAAAGGGCATTATGAAAGTAGATTTAATCAAGATTTCAAAGCTGTGGCATAAAAAAAGCTGTGTTAAGATGATTTCTTCAGGTATTGCCCTGATTTTTCATAAACTATGCTCCAATACCTCTGTAAACATGAACCAGATGACCTTTGCAAGTTAGTCTAAAATTCAAATTTAAATGAAATTATAGCTCATCTTTCTATCAAACACTGGGAGTGTAAGAAAACGTGAATATATGGCTAACCTAACATGTTAAAACAGAATATAAATGAAAATGGAAAATATTTATCAAAAAGAAATTCTTCTGTTTGCCTCAAATGTGATAAGAAACCATGTTAGTGCCTTTCTTTTTACCACTGCCAGTAACCAACAGCCAGTGTTCAACTGGAGACAAGTCAAATACTGCAATAAAAAAAACCTTATCACTTGTATAAACATTGAACATGGTTATTTCAGAAGGCCTGGAATCATTTATAATGGCTAAGTGGCAAATGCCAAATAATACATGTGCAGTAGAAAAGAGCACTTTTCATAATTTTTTTGCTCTATGTGGGTGTAAAAATCAAGCAAAGACAATTATAAGCAATTATTCTGAGATAAGTACATGTCATCCTTTATGCAGTCATGCTAAAACACAGGTGGGCTGCTGCGCCGATACCTGGATATGTACCCATTGAACAGATACCATCATCAAATGTTACCAAGAAAAAGCTCTAGTCATGAGCACAGCTGTGCTTTATTCATGCTACAGTTACAAGTGTATTGTCTGCCCCACTGCCTCATTACAATGAAGACCTGGAGAATGAGAGTAAACAAAAAGCAGGTTTACTTCCTGCTCCATGCACTTCACACCCAAGGGCCTTGGAGATCATAACATGTAGCATGCAGTTGTTTACCACAACACAGAGAGTTAATGCTCCATCTTTTTCCTTCCGTTAGGGGCGGTGTGACCTACAATGTTAAAATAGACACTTTATCCTCCAAGCAGTCAAGTGAAGCTGCAGTGCAGCTGGATGATCAGGTACTTGCTGTTCTGGAAGAATGGGAATAGTCTAAACATTGTGGGGATGTGGGGCTCTCTAGCTACATCTTGTAACCTTGAATTCTTATGAAGTGTATTTATACTGGAATTCTGCATAGTGAGTCAATGATGAATGAGTATTTACAACCTGTCAGAGGTACCCTGCTTATTTCAGGTGGTACTGTTACACTGTCTCTCTGAAATGATATGATTTACATATGTTAAGCTAAACAATATCAGATTTGATATAGACAGCACATTCTGCCCCTTTGTGATTTAACATAAATCTGTGGAAAACTATGTGTCTGTAAAATGTAATACACTGATGATTAAATGTGCCAGAATACATTTACAGGCATGGATAGAGTTTAGCATGAAATTATACATATATGGAAGCAAAGAAAGGCTAATAATTAACTAATATTTTTTTAATCAAAAACTAAAATTGAAACTACAAATCTTGCATGAAATTGAAAAATAATAAAATCAAAATATATACAGTACTCATGTTTGAATTCAAAATTAGAAGTGTATGAGAATGGTTTTAAATGCAGCCTGTTCCACGGCATTCTGGATTAAAAAAATAAAAATAATAATAAAAAAAAAACTCAAATGAGGCAGCGCAGGTACTACGATGGACACAGTGTTCATTCTACATAACAGTTTCAGATCACCTAGTTGGGAAGTTCAAATGTATCTGGAAAAAAATAATCCTGTTGCATTTGTTTTAAATAGTACTGAGGTTATATAATTTTAATTTTTTTACACATTACCTTTACACTAAATATGACTTTTTAGATCCATATAAGTTTTTTTAAAACAGAAACTGAGATGACCAGGCACTGAACATGTCTAAAACACCTTGTCACCTGTGTTTCTGCAAAACTTGTGGTTGTATGGATTTTTCAAAGATGGTGGTTCAAACCACACACAGTCAGAAAAACAAATCAATGCTGCATATGCAGTAACACATAACATTTCTATTCCTTCAGTGTCTTCGATAATCTGACAGTAGATGTGGGGATGGCTGAGCATGTGTGTTTGCTTGTGTAAATCAGTGCAGTTTACCGAGTAGAAATATTTCTGCTCTCTCTCAGAAGAAAAATCAAAAGCAAAGCTTCCAACAGTTGATAATAAATGTGTCAGATCAACAAATGTTGGGAAAATCAATGCAGAATGTTATTACACCTCATCCACAGCAGGCCTTCACTTCATCGAAGAGCCATTCAGCCCGATCCAACTCATTTTGAAACGATTCGTTAATGTATTAAAAACCTCGACGACTCCGTTTGTGGAACATCCAACATGTTTCGCGGGTCCGCGCCGAGTTTCACGTCCGTCCCTGCGGACGTCGTTTCCGACGTCGTCTCTTAACCAACATTTGTGACACTTAAGATTTTTAAGTGTGCTGCTGTTTTACCTGCTTCATCCTCCCGTGCTGGAGCTCGGGGGGCGGGCGGTGTGTCTCCTCCACACGGCTGCAGCTCACCCCCTCCGAAAAACGCTTTCACCTCCTCGCTGTAGCGGAGACATGAAACCAAAGCCGCGGGTGGAGAACGTTACGGTGAGCGGAGCCTCCACCTACACACATGAAGCTGGAGGAGCAGGAGCAGGAGACTCCGCGTCCGCTTCGTCTCGCTTTGTTTCCAGAGGCCACAGAGCGACACGGCTCACGTCTCAATGCGACCAAATATACGAGTCACTATTAAATCCCGCTTTCCAGGCGGCTTCTTCATCCATTTCCTTCATGCAGAGGTGAGGTGTGAGCGGCCCATCCTCCAGCGCCAGAGCTACCAGGACACCGACTGTATGTGGCCAAATATCACCGCGCTGCTACAAACTACACTCCGCCAAGACAGCGAGCGCACCAAACAGCACTTCCTGTTTGGACTTTCAAAATAATTGTCCTACAGTTTTAGTGTGTTCATATAGAACATGTAATAGAAATGAGACTGCCAGAGACTGTTAGAAGCACACAAACTCATTTCAGTAAAAGTGCAAGTATGTGCTTAGAAATACTCCACTTCAAGTAAAAGTACCCCTTCAAGTAACCCTAACCCTTCAATTGCTGGGGGAATTATGTTTTTGGGACACGATCTCTAAGGAACACTTAGAGAGAATTCCTTCAAATTAGGCACAACTGTCAATGAAGAACTGATTCGATTTTGGTGATCAAAGGTCACAATGACTTCACATTCACCTAGTTCTTGCTGCTTATTTTTGTAAACGCTATATGTGATTTCAAGAAATTTCATCAAATTTGGTACATCTGTACAGTTAAAGTCAATAATCAACTGATTCGTTTTTAGTGGCTAAAGATCCAAGGTCAAGGTCGTAGTGACTTCACCTTCATCTAATCCTTGTGAACTGATTTGTCAGAAATGTGTTGAGGGACTTTCGTAAAATTTGCCACATCCAATTGGAGTCAGTGATGAACTGTAGAATTCTGTGGCCAAAGGTGAACTTCACAGTGACCTCACAAACACAATACCTTTGAAACACCAGGAAGGAATGTCATTATATCTGCTACAAACATCTGTTTGGACTCAAGGCCAAGCTAAATAGAATATGAGTCTGGACAGTCTCAGACAACGTCACTGGTTAGTGGAGGCAGACTACCACAATGCAGTAATTCAAGTTTACTCAAGAAAAAGAAAACAACAGTCAATAAAGTGGGGCCTGATTTTAACCAGGCAGCTAATTCATAGAAAACACAGCATTTATTATGTTATTATATTTAGTTTATAAGAATTTAAATCTACAAAGAGTACAATATTTCCCCATGAAATGTAAATTAAAATGAAATGAAATGTAAGTTAAAGTAACATTAAAATAGAAATGTTCCAGTACCTAAGTAAATGTACTTAGTTACTATCTTTGTTAAGAAAGAAATCTTTACTGTAACAAAATATACAAGGTATTTGCCAAACCAAATAAAGAAGAAGTGTCTCACTTACAGTATCTTTGTAAAAGAAGCACTGATTATGGGTTTTAGAGTGCGCTGCCCTGACACCATCTGAGTGGTGTTTCCCTGTTCCCAGGAACAGGAAAGGATCCCTTTCAAAAGTAGGGGGTCATAACATCATAATAACAGAAATACAGTGTAGACATTGTTAATTTCTATTCTGCAGTAGACTGGCGACCTGTCCAGGGTGTACCCTGCCTTTCGCCCGAAGGCAGCTGGGATAGGCTCCTGCACCCCCACAACCCTTACGAAGACAAGCGGTTAGGAAAATGTATGAATGGATGGACATTGTTCATTTTATAAATGACTGTGGTAGCTGGAAACAGTCTCTGTTGATTACCTTGATCATGTGTGTTCAGCCAATCAGAAGCTGTGAGTGCAGGTAAGATAACAAGCAGGTCTGGAGCTCTCCAGGATCAGGATTGCCTCCCGCTGCAATGGTGCATTGTTTTCTAAAGTACCTCAATTTAAAAGGCTTATTGCTAAGTAGAAACGCCTTTTGCAATCATGGTATAGCCTGAATATGGTGTATGGTGGTCTTTGAAAAGAAATCTAAATAAAATATCAAATATGGGTTTACATTATTAAATTTATAAGATACATATGTTTCACACTGCTTATTTATGTAACATCAGTTTTATTGTGAAAGTACAACACTGCAGCTTCCGGCAGTGTTCGCGCTCTCTTTGGTTAGTTTGACGCAGGTTTGTATTCAGTGATAACTGACACCCACATAAACCACCTACATGGGCAAAAGTGGACTTTTCCTAAGGAACGCCCTATTTTCAGGGTTCTCCAATTGCAGGCGTCAATGTGGGCGTGGTTTTGTTGTAGGAAGTGCTTTTTTGGGCACGTGTCGATGTGTGTGGTTGGTGGTAAAGGGAACAAATGGAGCATGCAAACGTAAGATGAGTGCCATCAAATTATTACTTGCTGTGTGTTTAATGTAGATCTCGATCATTTAATATAGTTTCAGCACAGCACTAATTCAGCTGGTTATGGTTTCATTAGAATGACACTTGGGTCATGATTTACTCAAATACAACAGGAAATAGATAAAGTTCTTTTATTTTCAAAAAGTGTGCGTACATGCAGCAAATTGGTGCAACTGCCTCAGGATCATTCTCATCATTAAAAATGTAGTCCATGCTGTTTAGAAACACAGCTTCCCTTAAAGGCCAACTTGCTGCCTACAGTATAGATCTGGTTTGCAGAGAGCAGGTATATGAATGGTATTAAATATCTTTCTCCTTCAAACTGAAAGAATTTGGTTCTGGTTAAGCAAACAATCCAATAACATAATCTGAACAGAAAAGGTTGAAAGCAATGAATCCATGATATTGATCATCGGCTGATCACAAAATGAGTGATGAGGCTGTAAATGTGGAGGTGCAACATCTTTTGTATAAGATGTATTTGTATATAAAATCTTTAGAGCCACACTACCTGAACCATTTCTCCTGCATCCAGTCTTTATGCTAAGATAACTGTATCCAGAGTCCAGAAGATTGATATTCATCTTTTCAACTCTAATTTAACTAATGGAAAGAAAGATATTTAATAAAATGTTGAATAATTCCTTTAAACCACAATTTATCAACATATTCTCTTAAGTAAGAATTATTTTTTTATTCTACTCTGTTGATTCATTACATATATTATTCATTGTATTATGTTCTTTTCTGGTAACCTAGGAAACTACAGCTTGCCAATTTCATAATAATTACTCAGTAATTGTTCTAGAATTTCAAGGAGAGGGCAAACAATTAGGGGGAAGTAATTTGATATAGTTATTTAATAATTTGTCCAACTGTAACGGAATAATAACGTAACATAAATGTTACACATAAGAAAATGTAATTCATCTAATGACCTGTAAAGTTGTGCATGATTAAGACATATTTCCCTGAAAATGGATGTAAAGTCCTTATTCTGTTGTATGTTAATACTAGTAACTTCAAACAATCCTCTTTTTCAGTCACATGGTGTTAAAGGAAAATGATTAATAGTAAATGTGTTTGTTTTCTCAGGAAGATTTCTGTTTTTTGTTTCACAGTAGGTGAAATGTTGTCTTAACAGAGGAAACATTTACAGTTAATTGTTAAAAATGTAAAAAAAATAAAAAGATCACACAATGATTGTGTGACTGTTATGTAATTAGCAGGTTGTAGTTTACTGGGTGAAACATTTTTCTTATTTTATAATTATTAATATATCTTTATACTTTAGCAACCTCCCATGACTCCATCCACAAATCCCGTAATAGCCTCACTGCCCTCAGGTCACTGTCCCAATGCCAGTATGTTGTACTGATGTCCAGAAATCAAACTGACCATGTTCTGTCTACTATTCACAACACTTCAGTCCTAAGAAGCCTTTATTTGCTTGTCATTTCCCCTCTGGGGCGATATGATCTGAACCTGGAAGGGGATGAAGAACTCTAGAAGAGCCTTTGTATCTTTCAAGTCCAGACAATACTCCTGAGCGATCTTTTCTGGTGTCCATGTGTGAGGCTGCCGCTGGTGGCTGCTGAGGGCCTTCAGAGACTCAGCGATGGTCAGTTTGCCTATAGCAACATCTGTGAGCTCCACAGGGCTGTATGGGTCACCTGGTAAACTGAACCTGAGTGGCCGACGCCCCGCTCGTTTCACCTCTCTTGACGCCTATGGGAGGATCAAGGAGGAAGAAACAAGTCAAGAATACTTAAAAACCGACCAATGTCTCCATGTGGATATTTGTGATCCTTATTGACTCATGTTCTCTCTTATAGTTACACCAAACTGAGCTGACCTCAGCTTTATGCAGCATTATAGCCTCTTCAGCCCACTGTTTTGGTATTCTCTCCCACAGCTTATCTCTTCTCACTCACATGAACCTGGCAGCTTTCTGACAACTGCATATTCAATACACTATTCCAAATATCTTATATTTTGTGATGGTATTGAGCTGCTGTCATGTGCTGTGTTCAGGGACAGTACCCTCGTGTATGTCAGTGGACACAGAGTCTGACCTGAGGAGCTGCTGCTGCTGCTGCTGCTGCTGCTGGATCTGTGGACTCCACATACACAGACTTGAGGAGATCGAGCAGAGGCTCGTTCTTCTGGTTCACTGGTAAAACACACAACGGGGAAACTGTTCGTGAGGACTCACTGCAAAGCTGAATGAATGAGTCCGAGTCTGACGGCTAAACCTGACATAACCCCGAGCAGACCCACAGATCCCACATCCAGCCTGGAGGTCAGACACTCACCTTCAGAGCTGCCGGCCGAGGGCGCCAGGTCGGCCGCGTGTCGAGGTGCCGCTAGCGGCTTCTCTTTGGAAATTTCTCGGTGGACTCGGTTTTCCAGGTTGAAATTTCGGAACATACGCGCAACGTGTGCCCCCATGTTTGACGACTTTACCGAGAACAGCTAACAATAAAGTTTTTTCAAACTGTCGACGGTAAGCGAGAAGGTTAATATCCCAACGAAAAGGCGAACATAGAAATTCGTAGCGACATCGTGTGGTCGGATTGTAAATGTTAGAATTCCTATCAGAGTACACAGCATGTACTACAGTGAAGTTACAGAAGTATCATCAGCTAAATAGTTAAATGTATAAGAGTAGGCAGCAGGAACAGGTTTGTTTTTATCAATGTACCATATTTTAAAAGTGCAAAATCACAGCGTGAAATACACGTCAGTGTAGTGCAGTAAGACCACCTGCTCCTGACATATAGTGGAATAGTAAAAGAGGAAAGTACTTAAAGTAACTTGAATATACTTGATAAAACATAAGGTTGATAAGTCAGCAAATTAAACACTTAAACACTTGTCCTGTTACAGGTCATTGCGCGAGAGGTGGGGTACATACTGGTCTATCACAGGGCTGATATATAGAGACAGGCCAACACACACACTTATGGACACTGCACAAGTATTCGGACACAAAGAAAACCCACACAGAGAGAGGAGAACATCATATAAATGAACATCTATATGACATTTCTGTCATCCAGTGATGACAGAAATGTCCTTCCTAATCTAATGTTATTCAGATTAGGAATGGATAAATGCTTTAGAAAAGGTAATCAATGTTTCAGAATTCTGAAGGGAAAATGTATGATACCATTGTTAGTTGTTGACCGGTGCAGACAGGTTTTTCCTGTACGTTCTACAGTATAAAACATCTGAGCAGTTGTACAGCCAGCAGAGGGCAGTATTTCATGTTCAGACGCACTCAAAGAGGCCTCAACATGAAAAAAAAACAAAACAAGAAAATGTCTGGATCACCAGCGCAGGTCTCAAAGTGAAAGGCTGAGGGTCCATTTGTTAGTGGGAATTAGTGAAACAAAGTCAACAGATCAGTTTCACCTTAAGCCCCATGTGTGTCGCCCAGGCCAGACGAGAGGGGTCACTTTTATATAAGGGAAGCAGTATGGAGAACATCTGGAAGAGATTATCTGCTCAGTCATAACAAAGCAAGCCACAGCATTTTTGTGAGGAGAGGAATAAATGGCAAGATACAGTACACCATCCTTTTCATTTCCTTCGTTTTTCACTTTAAAATAATAGGAACGAACACAAGTGCTGCGAAAAATAATTTATTCTGCTGCTGATGCAAACACAGTACCAACCTCTGACTGGGACGTTTGATGACTGCTTATCTTTTCTACACAGTCTTCTTCACTGTGAGGGACATGTGGATTTACAGTAGCTCACACAGCTCCAAGGCATGTTGAAGGACAGTTACAACAGACGTGTATCAGTTTTGTCAGCAGATAAATACAACCTTCTGCCGTTCAGAATTTCATCCCTCTTACAGATTTGTTTTTTTGTGCATTCAGACAGTTTAGAATGTGGAACAGAATCCACCAGTAAGTGTTTGCCAAAAACAAAATTAATGGCATGTTTAATATTAAAGAAATACCTTAAAGCCAGTATGACTACAGAATGAGTGCTGAGCTGTCGTATATATTTACATTTTATTCTGTGGTGGCCAAGAGAACTCAGGGAAAGGATAAGGTTGGTGATATTCCACATGTTTTCTTTTTGCAACAAATCCTGTGTGCAGAACCTAACCCACAATAAGTGCCTCCTAACAAGTAAATGAAGCCTTTGAAAACAAATCCAACTATATATTTGTGATTTTATTTAAAATAGATGTCACGTGGGCCTGAGAGCCCCAACTCAGAAAGTACTAAGGTACAGATTGTTGTTTTTGATGCGTTTGTGGTTTTTGTTGGCAAAAAACAATTATACAGGAAAACAACAGCTTTAACATTAAATAAAAGCAAATGAAGTAAATGGCACCAACTTGACAACACGTACTGTAAATAGTTTTCAAAATAACCTAAATACTGCAAGTAAAGCCCAAGTCAATTCTGAAAAACATTCACCCATGTGGCAACAGCTACGTGACACAGAAATGTGATGGAAACACAGAACACAAATGAAAAAATGTCTCTAAAAAAGGCACAAAAGTTCAATCCTGACTTATTATGTCACAGTCATCGTAACAATGGTAACGTTGATGTTGCAGATCAACATACAAGTCATGTTTACAGCTGGGAGTCTTTCTAAGTCTCTCACAGCACGACCAACTCTGTAATAATACAGCCTCCTTAATTTAGTTTTATAAGATGAACACTAAAGCAAGCAAGTCAAGTTTTTTTTCCTCAGAATTCCAACCAAGTTTAAAATCAGCGAAAGACTGAGGAAAAAAAAGTCACACTCAAACTCAAATACTTGTTTGTACTGTTCTTAACGTTCTTCTGTACAAACAACATGACATTAAGAATGTATAGGTCACAGTCCTTTTCCATAGCAGACATTTTGACTTTACATGTTAAAATGTTTTAGAGAATTAACAGGCAGCGCAATTTTAGCATCAAATGAGCATTTTTTTCTGGCTTTCTGGATTTGCTCATCTTTCACAGTTATTTTTGCATTATGTGTTGTCCAAGTAATGGTTGTCTTTTCTTCATTCGCTCGTTGTAGCAATAGCTGCAGTGCTCTACTGGCCACTATATTACTCATCTACTTTACCAACATTGAGTTCACACATTTACTAGACACAACATTTAATGAATGCACACCTATGCAGTTTTATTTACAAATGGTAAAGAGACCAAAGAGACCAGAAAAATATATCTTGCTTTCACATATATACATTTAAATGTATTACTATGAACTGTGTAGACAGGACAAATCTCAAGTACAACTGTGGTGACTGCATTATAGTGGCTAACCTTGAGATCTTTGATGCAAGGCAGGACCTCTGAACACTACAGCAAACAAACTTCACAAAGCTCCACAGAAGCTCATTACATCAGCGGTGGTCTGGTTACATCATGGCAATTCATCAATTCCTATTTGGAATCATTTGCTTCTCCAAGCACCTGTTAGGCAGATGGTATTAGGACCAATCTTAGAAAAAAAGTCAAGAAAAGTCATAATAGTTTGAGGGACAAGTATTTTCTAGAAAACAAAGTGAAAATATAATTGAAAAAAAATAATAATATTTTAAGGATAATTACTAAAACTGACCTGACTAGAGAAACAATATTATTTTTATTAAAGTTATATAATGAAAATAAACAAGTATAAAACATAAGGTGAAGATAATGTCAGAAAGTCATAATTTTATTTAAAAAAAAGTCAAAATGAAGAATTAAAAAGTGGAAGTTTAAAAGGGGAAAATAAAAATAACAAGCATAAGAAATACGATCCCAGTAGGTTTTATTTCATTTATTTAAAATTTGTATGCGAAAATGATAATAAGGTGTTACTTATGTGCTACCAGACACAATCAATGACTCCAGGTCATAAGCAGTTTGACAAGTCAAGCTCCCACATGACGTACTGGTAAAATATAAGTATGTATTTAAATAAGCATCTTTACTTTACTTTACTTGGCAGACGCTTTTATCCAAAGCGACTTACAAAGGAGAAGACACCAGTAATTACTATTTCAGTTTCCGTAAATTCTGAGTTACTACAACAAAGAGCCCTGATAAGGCCCAACTTGTCAAGACAAAGAACATGCTTAGGAACACTATACCTTTTTTGTTAAAAAACTGTATCATTTTGATAATTTTCTTGTAAACTTATTTTTGGACTTGTCCTTGTAAAGTCCTATAAGTTACAACTTTTTTCTTATAACATTACGACTTTCATCAACATTTTTTCTTTCCAACAGTGGCCCTAATAATCTGCTGTAAAATCTGGCTCAGACTGAGGTATGGGATACATTTAGTTCACCATGAACAACAAATCAAGTGATTTGTAGCTGTATGACCCCTTGCCCACCCATGACGTTAACACTGCGTGTGCGAGCAGGAGGAGTAGAGGTAAAGTAAAATGAAGCAGTCGATCAGAAGGATGGTGTAGAAACACCTTTGCGTGTGCAAGCTGCGACCCCTCTGAAAGCGAGTCAGCAACACGGCCAGCAGTAAAAAGAAGGTGGCAGTGTTGAGGAGGAGGAAAAGTCTGATGTAGGAGGCAGTGCTGGGGAGACCCTCGCTCCCTTCTGTAGCCACCATGTGAACCTCTTTAAATTTGCGGCCCTTGACAAAGCCGTTTTTCCTGTTTTTGCGGCCATCTGTATAATCCATAAAGGCTCGAGAGTCTGCATCTCCCTCTTCTGGACTGTCCTCATACGTACGCTTTGAAGTCCTCTGTCTCTCTTTTTTCTCATTCACTTCAATCTGTGCAAAAATGTCAGGTAGACTCTCAGAAAGCTTCTCCCCAAGGTTCACTTTCTTCCCCCCTTTCCCCTTGCCCTGCTTCTTGGACATAGTAAACATCTTCTCAATGATCTCTTCTGTCTTCTTTTTGTCAGAGAACTGGAGGAGGCGCTCTGCAGTTTTCCGGAAGCTTGCAGTATTCAGAACGCGTCCAAGTATGTGTCTCTCCATCTGCTGGAAAACGGGCTTGACGTGCTGGAGGTTGTCCTCCATCACGTTGACATACTCCTCTACCTCCTCTGGCGAACTATCCACCGTAGCTGCCGCTTTCTCGAATACAATCTTCTTGTGGTCCAGGAGCACCATGGCGAACAGGGGCTTGCTGGTCACCTCTCCAGTCAGCAGGTAAATGGTGTAAGTGTGATCTTTGGTGGCCAGATAGATGTCCACTCTCTGGTCATCACCGCGAAGGCTGAAGCTCTGTACATCCACGCCTGGTCCAAAAAAAATGTAGGCCACCCTTGTATGAGGGTACCTCAATGGCATTGTGATATTCACATAGTTAGAGCCATTGTATGGGTACCCTCGGGGGTAATTCCAGTAACCTAGCACTCCTTTATTACTGTGGCCCACATCATCCATCCAGAACATCTTGTATTTGTCCTCACCGTGTGATACAAATGCTCCATGAACACCGTCCACTTTTGTATCCTGGAATGGCAGCTCTGTGTTGTGAAAGAAGGCACTCATGGCCCTGGTTGGGCTGTCAGATTCCAGGTGGATGTGGTCCACAGCGAGTAAGAGCTGTGGATGCAGGAGGAGCAGGTTCCTCTGAAAGTTCCTGATCTTTAGCTCTGGATTATAAGCAGAACTACCCTCGCCACGAATAAAGACCATTCCCTGTCTCTCCATAGCAGCTTCCACTTTACCCTGGGCATCAGCTGCCAGTCCCACCTTGTACTTCAACCACTTAGAGTCACAAGCCTCTGTAACCTGTCCAGCCCATGGCTTAAAGCAGCTCCCTGAGACGGCTGAGCCAAACAAGACTGCATTGTTCAGTAAAGTATACTTGGGTCCATACAGAGCCTCAGTGATGAATGGGACACCATTGGGTGCAAAGGTGAAAGTATTCTGATCTGGGTGTTCGTGGCCAGCATTGAAGTTCCTCCATCCTTTGATCCACTCTTTGTACTTGTTCTTGTGAACAATGTCGAAGATGGCCCGTCCTCCCAGCTTCCCTGACTTGAATGAGACAAAGGTCTGGTTGGTGTCTGCAGGTAAAGCACTGCCATATGTGACCACACCCCAGTCCTCAAAGTAGTGTAGTTGGGATGTTCCGAAATCTGGCGGGGGCTTGGGTATCAAGCTTGGTTCATACCTGCAGAATACAAAAGAAGATATATATCAGATGGGTGAATTACTGATTTAGTATTGTATATTGGATTCATAAGAAAAATGTCAGTTTTTCAGCTTAAACAGTTTGCATCAAGATATTCAAGAAGTTAGGCTGTGATGACATGTACACAGTGCCGGCCCGACCCATGTTGGTGCCCTAGGCGAAACTACAACTTGGTGCCCCATAATCAGTTACCTATAATTGCACTACCACCACCCCCACGAGCGCGAGTGGAAACTAAGCTGTCTTGGATAGCTCAGCTAATAAGAAATTGTTTTTTGGTGTGCAAGTCCGGGGTTCAAGACCAGTCTAGGCCATCCTTTTTTTTTTTTTCTTTCATTTGACCATTCCTGTGTGGCTAAATTTATATTTAAAAACAATAATTGTCACAAATCTAATAATTAAAGTTTGAAAACAGTGCATCTGTAAGTAACCTTTACTGTCAAATTTTTTTCTGAGAGACCCACAGGATTCTTTATATCATCATATCTATC
The DNA here is from genome assembly GCA_034779795.1 of Ctenopoma multispine. NCBI lineage: Eukaryota > Metazoa > Chordata > Actinopteri > Anabantiformes > Anabantidae > Ctenopoma > Ctenopoma multispine. The sequence goes on from JAUYWH010000016.1 coordinate 892,200, forward strand.
AGTCTATAAAAAAGGTTTGGACACCTGCAATATATTTGTTCTTTCTCCATGAAAATAGCCCAGAGAATGATTACAGTACCTGAGAGTCTATATTACCTGGACCAGAACTAAAATGTACAGTATGTTTTTTCCCATGGCCTGGACCTGGAAGAACTAAACCAAAAATACAACTTGGAATGATTCACATGAATAACTGAAAAATAATGGAGAAGTGATTGGTGCATCATCAAGTGATAAACTTCTATTAGTAGATTTTCCCTTTTAAAAGAGTTCTAAAGAGCAACATTGGAAGAAACGTTCTCCCACTGTGAAACCAAATCAGCATCTTACCAGATGAACTCTGTGTGCAGAGTACACCAGCGCTGGCCCTTGCCAGCCTGCCCTGGCCCTTCCATCACCCTGTTTTGATGAATCAGATCTGCCAGCCAGTTTCCACTGCCATTACGCAACACATAGCGGTCCAAGAACACCAGCTGGCTCTCTGGCCCATAGAACCAGTTGTAATTGGAATCTGCAATGGCTACAGTCCGCTGAAATCCTGGTGAGACAAGAGAAAACACACAGTGGAGTTCTTAAGTGGTGCCTGCTCACAAAGCAGAAATGATATTACATAAATAATAGGAAAACATGTCAAATAAAATGCTATTTTTAAACAAAAACTGCAACTCAAACACTGCAACTGAGAGTTGAAATCTCTTTGCACTGGGTTCCTAGGAGCTTTACTAAACAATGAACACACTGTTCAAGATACCAGATTTGGCAAAATTCTTTTCCAGGTTAAGTATGGTTTTATAATAAGAATAAGTAGTTCTGCAAACATTCAAACATACTAGCTTAATGATAGCTGTAGATGTTTTAATATTAATTTATACTTTATGTAAACTGCTGCAACTACTGTTGTGGATGAGAAAAAGCAACACTGTGCTGCACTAAAGTACTTTTTGTTAATCAGTTCAAGGCATTTGGTAGTGTTAATCATCTCTAAGATGCTTTCTATGAGTTTTGATATTTTTTTATGGTAAAGCAAACTGTTGTTGCTAATGGTTTCAAATCAATTTCCCTTAAAGTTGATAAAGGTGTTCTACAACAGTGTTTTTCAACCACTGGGCCGCGGCTCACTAGTGCGCCGTGAGAGATCGTCAGGTGTGCCGTGGAAAATTATCCAATTTCAACTAATTAGTCTGATAACATTTTTTTGAAAACAAATGAATTATTATCTGCCGATAATCTGCCATTGTCGAGTGTCTGTGCTGTAGCAGTGACTGGCAGAGGAGTCATGTAATGATTGCTTATCACTAGATGACAGCCTTGTTTTGCATTGTACGTTAAGACGAGAATTAGTGATGCATGAATGCGACAGGTAGC
>JAUYWH010000016.1:897947-917180 GCA_034779795.1 Ctenopoma multispine
CAATGACTGCATCCATTACATCCTTGGGAAGGATGTCACTTAGTTTCTTGTGGAGGAGGTCTAACCTGTGTTTAAAAATACAGTATGCTTGGCAACTTGGGTTCACATATTACATTTCAGTGTCTTTGTCTAAGCCAGTTCCCAGCCCATGGACATGGACACGGCAGATGTTACAGTATGGCTGGTCAGTGGGACAGGTGGGAGAAGTAATATGTGGTTTACGACGATAAACTGTGGGTGTTTTCAAGGTAGCAGCGAGCAAACAGCTGCACTGTAGATGCATGTCTCCTCTAAGCTGTTGCTGCATTCTTATCAGTTTTTAGTAAGTGTCACATAAACTCTATAAACTCTATGAACATGTTATATTAGGACACAAAATAATGGAAAAAAATAAAAATGTGTCAGCAGTGGCTTAAATATTGTAACCAATAAAAAAGAAGAATGGTGCTGAGTGTGGTATTTTTTGTGGTGCAACCATCTTGACAATATTTGGACAATAAATAAGTGATAGACATGCTGTAATGCAATGAAGTCAGGCCTCTGCACAGTGTTAGGTGTGACGCCTGAGTGAGGAGCTAATGAAGCAGCAGAAACGTAAACTTAAACAAAAAGTGGTGTTAAAACCAAAGTGTTGATGATGATGGTTGATAAAGATGGTGATAAAACCAGCGCTTTGGTTTTATCACCATTTCAAATCCATCATGTGTTAGTGATTTATTAGGAAGCTATTTTCTCACCCTTGATAGATATAAAACTATTATCTCTGCGTGACGTCTCCTGTAAAGCACATGTCAACAAATAAAATCTGTCAGTAAAAAGGGTCAGAATCCTTTGCTCAGGTAACACACACCCATGTTATCCTGGGCTCGACACAAAATGAAATAAAAAGCGGTCAGGCTCTAACTCCCCTCAGTGTTCACAGATCTTTGCGCTTGTTGTTGCCCTTGACTTGAAAAATCTCAAATAAAACCACAGTAACCACATTGGTTCTTAGTAAGCCAGCTGCTATTTAGTTCACATCAGGACTGGATCTTTTGTAGCAGAAATTAAATCCCTGTAAGCAAAGCAAGCTGCACTGCAGGAATTCACCTTGTTGTGACCCTTTTCTGCTGCTACACAGCAAAATAAAGTGGGGAGTCAGGTCTCCCAAAGGAAAAGCAGAAAAGAGGCCAAATCTTAAAACAGATGAGAACCTCATCTGAGGAACAATTGCACAGGATTAAGAGCAGCTCGAGCCAATAACCCCAGGCAGACAGCACGGAAATAACCGAGACAGGCTAATCTCAGACTGACACTAATAAAGTGGCATAGAGCCAACTCCGAAGTTCTTTAATAATGATAATATTAATAGTCCTGCCTATTTAGGTCCATCTCATACTTATTTACCTAAATATTGATCAAATATGTATCTGACACACTGAAATAACAACTGTAGCTAAATCTAAATCTAACACACTCCCTAGTTTAAAGCTGTTAGTGAATTAAAATTTCTGATAAAAACTGATTCAAGTTCAACAGCAGGAATTTATGTGTGAAAGAAAAAGCACCACTGAAGTAGTTCGGACTGCAGTAAGACTCCCTATCCTCTAAAGGTGTTACAGAGTGATGCTCTTTCATTTAGAAATGATCTCTGACAAGTGCAGACACACAAACCATCAGGTTTCATTTTCAGTTTCATCATGTTACTCGTGGAATTAGTATTAATTAGTGACTGTGATGAAGTCGGTACGGTGGTCCCTTCATTCATCATCAAAATGTTTTTTAACCAGTAGAAAAATCAATGCAGGCACAGATTTTAAAAAATGCTGACTTGAAAAAATAAAATCATGCCTCAAATGAAAAAAGCTCCCATGATCAGTCAATATCGATTAATCTTGAGCTGTGACTGATGTCATTTCACGTCTATAACAGCCTGAACAAGTCTAACTTTGTCCACAGTGTTATTTTGGCCAGTCCAAGCCCGTAAATATATTGTGTGGGAAATACTGAGTCATAAAGTTCCCACATTTCCTGAAAGTAACATGCTCTAGCTCTGTTACCTCCACCTCCTTTGTCAGAAGAAACTGCAGGAAAGATCTGAATCTGAAAATATTCTAAATTCAAAAATGCATCCAAACTAACATTTGAACTGGAAAGCTTCTCAGACAATAATTTAAAGTTTGGTTATGTTATTATTTTTTCAGGTTTCAAGATCTAACTCAGCTTTCTGTTTTAAATTTGACCTTTTACGTAGTGAAAAGTGCGTGAAGGGACTACTTTTGTCAGTGGATGGGGAACTGAATGAATCATTCTGAAAGAAGAAAGTTTATTATTGTTCACGAGCAGGTAAGACGTGAGTGGCAAAGCCTTTGTTAATTCGATATGCGTTCTATAATGCACCAACCACCAATTCTCATTCACCTCTCCTACCTCAGTAGCACAGTTCACGAGATGTGTGTCACGTGTTTGAGGCATTCAGGAACCAGACAGAGCATAAGGTCATTTGTGTTTCAGATGTGCTAGGAGCCAAACGGTCTAGAGGAGGGTATCAGGATGGAAAATAAGAAGAATAAGAAGACAAATCAAAAATTGTTTTTGGTTCAAGTATCACTGCGACACAAATACATTTGTTCCTGTGCAGAATCCAGAAGCACAATTCTACATGACCACCCCCCCCAACCCACACGCCCACGTCCCACCTCTGCAACAACACAAAAAAGTGTTTTCTACAGTGTGACATCAGAGAAATTAATGTGATGTAATGTGACTAGTTCATTTTTATCTGTGAGCTAACTTGTATAACACTGTTTAATATAATATAATATATATAATAAAATAAAATAAAGTCAATTCACAGAATCAACTTTCTAAAAGGCATGTTGCCAGAAAGCTGCTCTACCAATCACCAAAGCCCACTTAGAAAGCTGGTTAAGGCGTATTTTGTAAGGGTTTGTGCAAGCCAGTAAGAAAAAATTATGGAGAAAGATGTGATAGAGCACATCTGATAGTGAGCTGTACAGCAAGCTACTAATCACAGTCAAAGCTTAATATTATGATGATTTTGTACTGTACCCCTCCCACAACTGTACCCTTAGCGGAGTGGAAATCCTGAGTCAGCCCTCAGGCCACGTGAGACTAAAGCTCTCCTGTGAAACGCACACTAATGAAATTCCTTCAGTTGAAATTCCTTTTAACCCTTAAACAGTTTGAGGATAATATTCCCACACAAAGCTGAAGAGAGCTCTCTTTCTAAATGAAAGCCAGTCCAAAAACTTCATGTACCACAGATACACCATAAAGACGGGATTCTCTAACCTTGGGTCATATAAACCAGGCTCCCGGTGAGCAGAGCCACACAGTTGGTGGGCTGGTGGTTGTGCAGATACTGAAACCCCCAGCCTCGAACGTAGGACTTCTCGTACATCAGACGTGACGCGTTGCCAATCACCTGCAGGAAACGCTCCTGTTGGCCTTTGTTCAAGTACTCATACAGGAAGTCGTAAGCGGTGGCAAAACCAACCAAAGAGTGCGCCAAAGGAACTTCATCCCAGGGGGCGTCTTTGACCAACCTGCAACACAGACAATAACGAGAGACTGAAGGCAAGGCGGACACATGTGGATCTTAAAAATAGCACATGCAGTGGTAACCAGGTGTGAAATGTTCACTCTTTAAATCAAACGCTGGCGGATGCTACGCCATGAACAAACCTTTCCTTTCCTTTTAATTAGCCTAAACATAGCTGTAAAACACCTATTGACTTTCAAAGGAAAAAGAAAGATGGTAAATAGCATTTTACACCACAAATACAGCTGCAGCAATAAAGAGGCGTATAAAGAGACATAAAAAGTGCAGCGTGTGCGTTCTCTCCTGGTTTACCAGGCACCAGGTTCCAAGAATGCTGACTTCTGTCAGCTGTAGGAGAAGCAAAGCGTTAGGTGTTCTGCCTTCGATCACACCACTAGTTCAGGTGTGATGAGGAAACTGGCAGGATTTCACTCAGTCCCTCACACTGATATCAAGGCTGATAACAGAGTAATACTGTAGACCTAACTGAGCATCTTGAGAACTCTCTTTCAAGCTTATGCAAGACACTATCCTGAACGGTAGTTTACTGTGTAATATGGTAGAAGTTAAATCAGTATTTGACAACGGAAGAATTCTCCACGATTTAAGGATGTTGTCAGTGGTTTATTAGTATGAAGCTGAATTTAATTTAATTGTTGATATGACTGCATGCAGGTCAGACTTGTGCCATGCTGAAAGTGACACACACACCTGTTACTAGGTCCAGCCTAGCACGGTTCCCGTTGTGACAAGAAGAGTGGTGAAGAAGGGTGCTCATTCAGGGGGCTATAGCAAGCATTTGCATGAATCACATAAAATGCTAGTAAGTCCTTGAACTGCCAACTTGTCGGCTGATCGAACCACCTGTCATGAAGCTAACTTTCACTGTGGTCTTAAAAAACTCTTCTAATGTGACCCATGCTGTTGATAAAACATCTACATCTTCCTTGTCTACACTGTTACTCAGCACTGGATTGATCTTAGTTTGTCCAGAAAGTCCATAGAGACAAAGACTTTGGCCAGGTGATGGCGGTGTTACAATGTTTCCACTAGTTAAGTGGCGGCTGAGGTTAATTAGAAAATCACTTCCTGTCTGCTTAGGCAAACCAGCACTTAAGGGATTAAAAAGCTTCTGTATGTTGCACTTTACCCATATGCAACTGTAACAGATTTACTGCAAAGTCATTGTAGGAGTGAACATGATCTCGCAGTCTGTGTGTGAAGGGAAAAAAGGAGCAGTCACCAGTTTGCCACAAAGTAGAAGTTACCCATCAGAACATGGTTTGTGGAGTTGTTGCAGACATAACTGAAGGTCATGAATACCACAGCTAACTGGATCCTGGAGGCACTCTGCTGACACCCTCAGAGGTTCAGTGACCATAATAAAAGTGTGGCCGAGAAGAAAATTTACAGTATGTTCTTAAGATGTCAAAACACATGCTCAGTGGGTTCTCCTTTCTGCACTGTGGCCCACACGCTCACATTGTGAGAAATGCCCTGCCAAATGGACTAATAACCCCACCCCCACCCCCAGAAATAAGCTGCTGGAAAATCCCCTTTCTCCTGTTCAGCAGTTGCAGAGTGGAAGAGGTGGGGGTACAATGTAAAGCTGCGAGATACCCCTCCCTATCCACACGAGGGGCGAGGAGGGGACTGTCCCACAACAAAGAGTTAATGTGCTGCTGTTCCAGTTAAACATGACAACACAGAAGATGTTGTGCTGTTCTGACCTGTCAGTTCATTAACAAGGTTACTGTGCAGGGAAACATGAAAGTTAACGTAGAGTAGAATGTGAAATAGCAGTGAAGGTTCAAAACATTTCCTATCTTAAGTTCGCTAACTAAAGTGAAAGTTGGCTAGAGCTAGGTAAATAGTAGGGGTATTAGAAAATATTGATGTACTTGAGTTTTGCATTAGTGTGTTGTGTGATGATGTATCGATCCTCAAAAACACAGTATAGATTTTAAATACTGTACCAATTAACATCCAATCATCAATGGCAGACAGCGGCTCTTTTTGTGTTGTTTTGAAACCCCAGACCGCTACACAGCAGTGCTATGACTTTGCATATGGCGGTGTGCTCTATATGCTACCAATCAAAAAACCACAATATATTACTTTGCTTACAGTATCACAATATATAGCAATGTATAAAATCATAACTATATCATGGCACATATCATATCACTAGATTCTTGCCAATACACAGCCCGAGCATACTCCATACTCCTGTATACAGAAGTATGGGATCTGCAGGCACACATTTGAATAGACTACAAATTTTATCTTTAATAGTGTTGGTGTCTTGTTTGTGTTTGGTTGAATTTGATTCATGCTAACTGCAAAGTAAGTGACGTTTGCACACTAAAAAATTGTAATTGCGGTTCAATGTAAACGTCTGAGTGAAAGGACCACTTTTAAATTTTATATCTAGTCAAAACTGGCATTTGTTCTTCTAACACAATCAAATGTTATCTTTATCACATAATGCAAATGCTTCTTTTAGTTTGGTTGATTAGAATGTGTTAATTCATTAAACTGCTTGAAGGTAGTTTTTTGACATTACAAATGTAAACTCACTATGTGCCAAATAGTTTGTAGGAAAATGAGTAGTAACACTGTTTGAACTACTACATGATGACAGGTCTTGCTTTGTCACCGAAACATCAAAGATGTAATAATTCTCCACATCCATGGAACACGGATGACCTTGTGTACTGTCCCTGAATGCAGCACATTGAGCAGCTGCTGACAAAGCTCAAGCTACACTATGGATGTTATACTGAATGTGGAGGCATTAGGGAGATGCTATTCATGTGCGGGATACTCCACGGCAAGACAGGTGCGATACCTTCAGCAGGAGGCAGAGGGTGTTGGGGTCATGTCATGGTTCTGTCTTCCAGACCTATGAGGTATGTTCTGAAACTGCTACCAAAAGCACACACAAAACACACGTCCACAGTCTCAGTTTCAGAATAATCACCTCTGTCCTACTGTAAACATAAAATCCTGTGTCAAACTGAACTTCATCTGGACTTCGGGTTGTGGATAATGACATGCTACATGGCACACGTTGAGTTTATAGACTTATTTTATCACTTATTAATTAGGCCATTTATGAAGCAAATCAACTCTTTTATCTTTTTGTGATTTCTTTAGGCTTTAAAAAACTAAACTGATGGGAAATGTCACTTTTTTCAATCAGACTGAAAAAAAAGGAAAACAGAACATTTTCAGTTGCATCATCTAAAGTGTCTCTGCTGGAATTAAATGTCTTAACTCCTTACAACTCCAGTCCTTGATCAGACTATTAGAGCAGAGTGGATTCAGTTCCTGTCTGGTTTTCTGCTCAAACCTGAACATTTCATTTCCTTTCATTGGGGGTGCATGTTAAGCAAACAGCTGCTAAACATATTTTGTGAACCGCAGAGCTTTCAGACCACAATGCATCTTTACCAGAGCTCTACCCGCAGAGAAAAATAAGAACACGCTGGAGACGGGACTGGTTAGAAAGTCCCTCAGGGGGAAGATTTAGTAATAATACCCAGTTCATGCATACATGAGGGTGGAAAGAGATATCAAGAGATACCATCTCTACACTATGAATAGATTTCTATTCTTCTCTGTAAAATGAAATATGGGGTGGAATGGAATAATAAAAAGACAGAAAATCTACCAACTAGGCTGAGCAGCCATCCTCTCCATGTAGTCCTTGGCTAGGTCGAGGGCCCCGGCCCTGTGAGGGTACAGCAGGCAGAACATAGACAGCACACCCAGGTTGTTGCCGTACACCTCGTTCCAGCGGGCACTGAACTCTGTTGGGCTCCATGGGGGCAGGTACTCCTCAGGGTGCTCCAGCATGGCTTCTGCAGCCTCGCGGATCCTTCTTGCCATGTCCCGATGAGTCCCCGCAGCTGCATACTGCAGCTCCTCCACATCCCCGCGACTGAAGTACAACATGGGATGTCCATCGTAGTTGCCTCCCATGAAGTGGATTCCTCCGCTGGGGTCCACCTCCGCTGCCACTGCTACCACCGGGACGAGAAGGGGCCACAGCAGACTTATGAAGAAGACTGTAGGGGCCCCACGGGTGTGGGTTCTCATTGTGTCATGTGAGAGGGGACGGTGGCATTGCCTAAGGAGCTCAGCTGAGAGGGAACAGAGGAGGGAAGAAAAGGATTTGAGAAAGCCAGCCCATATTCTGTGCAGCCTTTTCCTACAAAAGCCCTGCATTCCTTGAATAATTAGATACAGCTGTAGGCCTGATGATGCAGGCCTTCCATACTGATGTAGACCGTTACTGAGTAGCACACTCCACAAGTCACAGCAGGACTGTCAGATAAAGTAGGAGATTTCTCATCTCATCCTTAACAAAATTCACTCTACTCCACTTTACTATGTCCACACTAAAACTAAATCTGAACAATGTGTCACACCTCTGCAGTACCATCTAAAATGTATTTCTGAGTTGCTATTGTGAGACAAGTCGAGCCATGAACAGCCAGATGTCCAGGTGTGCAGGCCTGGAGGTCAGTAAAATGACTCTGGTCGACTGAAACAAGCTTTAAACTCAACTGCTGCCTGCACTTCACACAGAGGCAACAGTTGGCCCAGCGGCTCTGCTCGAACATGAGAGTAAATTCCATGACCTTAGTGGAGCTTTTGGCAAAGGCTTGATGGAAAACCATTTGGTAGCGATTTAAATGTCGTCTAGACGGGAGTCCTTTCTAATAGGTGTCCAGAGTGAATATGTAGTTTGTGTTCAGTTTGTTAAACAGTGAAAGCTACATAAAGCTGCTTCTTCTCCTGAAGTTAGTATTGAGATTTGACCTTATGAGGGGTCACATTCCTCTGTGGTGAACAGAAGCACGGACGACTTGTAGCCAAGACCAAACCACTAAGACCACTCCAGCCTAAATGATCACAGGGAAGTTGTAAATGTGTCAGGAGTTCACAGAGAGCTGGGACTCAGAAGGTACAGGATGCTTGTTCCGATTCATAATCCTGAAAGAACAAAGTCTGATCTCTCTGCTGTGTAGCTTTTTTAATTGCTACCTTCATTCATTGAATGAATGTCAATGATTTTACACAGTAAATGTTCAGAAATCAGCTTCTTTGAAAGGGTTCTCTCTCTGAATCTGTTCGTGAATTAAAACTGAACAAGACCTGAACTTTCTTTTTGAGAAACGTGGAACAAATCAGGACTAGACTCCAACATTCACCTTTTCGATTGCTCAATTACACTGATGCCTAGAGAATATGTTGTAGTAGTGGAGTACTTCAAATACATTTTACAGCATGTACTTTGTACTTCATCTTTACTGATCAGTTTTGCAGGCCTAACAATCATCAAACTGAAGAGTTTAATTGAAGAATATGCTGCAGTGATGTTACTACCTTCGAAAAACTGTGATTGATAAATGTTCCCTCACATTGTAACACAGTTGGAAGAAGGTAAAACAGCAGAGGTTTCACCAAATCACACGAATCATTACGGTCATTCCCATAAACCCAACTCCTCCCTCCGCTGATTCCTCGCCTGCTTTATGGGAAATCACATCCTACACTAACTTTACGTTTTCCTTCATATCAGTCTTCTAAGCTTCATCAACAAGTCACAGTCACACGGGTGCTCTGCTTTTATCAATCCATCGTCACATGGTAACAACACGTTGACTTTTCACAGCAACATCACTTTATCGATGATTCAGATTCGTACACAAAAGTCCTCTTGTCCGTGTCGACCGCAAACGCTCCTGGCAGCAGTGAAAGGGAAAAGAGATGCGTTTACGTTACCTGTCAGAAGCGGTGCTCACGAATCCCGCACGTATCCGTCCGTGACACGCTCATTTCCTCCCGGCACGGCGGTGGTTACACTATCATTACTGCTTTCTAAAGATTGTAATACGGGTAAAGAGTTTCTTTTGTAGGGGCGAAACAAAGTTGGAGAGTGGAGGGAAAGAAAGTGTGAGTGTGGAGGGAGTGCCGAGCTGGAGAGTGAGGAGGAGGGCAGGGGAGAGACGCTTAAAGGGGAACTAATGAGAGAAGCGGCCGCCCTCCGCCCTCTCTGCTCGGCTAGCAGGTATTAAAGAAGCAGTGCTGTCGATCCAAACTGTGTGTAGCCGAGCTCCACCTTTACACCACCTCAGTGCCTCCTCCTGCGAGTCTCAGTTGGTCTTTAATAGTAATAACACCCCCACCTCCACCCCCAGCAGCAGCACTGGACAGTTAGCCATGTAGGCTAATGCTAATCATACTGATGGAGTGACGCACATGAAGAGAACAGACATAAATTAACTTTGTTACTCTCATTAAGTTTTTTCTTCCTTGTTTTTAAAAATCAACATTGAATCTTGATCCAAGAAGAGACTTCTTTGTGGATTTCATGACATTAAAAACACAAAGAATTACACAAATACAAAATAACATCAGAAATATGAATAATAATAGAGACGTTGTAAAGCTGTAACAATGTCTACTTGCATTGAATATCTGTATGGAGGGCTCGGGGCTGAGGGTATTACATTATAATCAATATAACAAGCATTAAATACACTTTAAATGTGCTATTTAATACTAAAATTAATTCACAAATATTTGACTACATATATGATTTATTCAATATGTAAGTAATCAAACATATTTATTTCTACAAAATCTGTCTATTTTGCCCATCAAAGTCAGCCGGTGGGCCTACACTGATTTTTAGTCAAGACGCTTGCTCTGGTCTGAGGGGATTTTTTCCAAACATGGCAGTTCCCCTTATGGAAGCTGGAATAGGTTGGTGAGAGACATTCTAAACCCTCCTGATGATATTCAATCGGGAGTTGTTGACACAGAATATGTGACAAGTAAAACAGTTCAATTTATTGAAATTCTTGTTATGTCTGCTCTACGTAATCAAGATATTGACCGTAGAATAATAACAAAGTTAGAAGACATACTCCAGTGCTTCTCCAGAAGGACTAGCATATCACAACAGCAACACAGGAATGGACCAGGACCAGAGCGCTTGGCTTTTGACTTGAACCATGAGATAATTAAATAGATACTGAAATAATAAAACATGTTTTTGCCATGCAGAAAATGTGTATTTTAATTAATTAATTGCACATTTAATTAATTACATATTTAATAAAACATGTATATAATTATTTACAATTTCCATTAATATAATCACTTTTATATGTTTTTATATTTATTATTTTATTTAATACGTTTATTTCCAATTTTATTGAAAAAAGACAATTGTAATTATATATTTTGTAATTTATCAGCAAACATGTCTAGAATACAAGTTTATCAATTTAAAAAGCTGACTGAAACTATTTAGCTACTGCAGTGTGTTAGTACAGCTGTATACATGTTTGGAAAACAAGGGCATTTCTATGTGATATAATCTAATATAAGACGGAAAATAATTGGTTGTATTAATATTCACCTCTACTGACGCAGCCAGCTGGTTTTAGAAGCTGCACTATTAGTTGAGATTGTTCAATTCAACTTTAATAATATAGCACCAAAACACAAAATAATTCATCTCAAGGCACTTTACCGTGTAAGGTTAATATTTATATAATGTGTAAGGTTAAAGACCTTTATATATTATTATTATTATTACACATTATATAAATATATTCATAATAATTTAAAATAAACCTCAACAGTCCCTTCTGAGCAAGCACTAGGCAACAGTGGAAAGGAAAAACTACAAGTCTATAGCAGCATAACTAAGGGACTCTGACTCAACATCTACATGAATGGTCACACAGGAATGACCATGTTTTTCACGAAAAGATACGTCTTCAGATGTGTTACCATCATTGCACGTGGTTTTCTACTTATCAGTTATCCTTTTACATTAACATATTTGCATTAGCAAACATAACATTTTCAGCTACAATAGTCATTTACAATATGAACACTGTCTACACATTCATTCTGATCAATTTGATGTTAGGAAATTAGCTTTTCTTTCACAAACATGCTCATTTCTATGTGTGTCCAATCTTTTGACTGGTAGTGTATATGATATAATCATAAATACAAATCCTTCGCAGTCAATCACTACCACCAAATACTGGGTTTTTTTTTGTGTCTCTGAAGTACAAATCAACCCTAATGGGGGAGTACTGTAGAGCACAGATTATATAACTGCAGAAAATTTTTATAAAATACATACTACAAACAGCGAAAATGCCTTCCCTGCTAAACCTGGTCAACTCAATTAGTGTTTGTTAGGAAAGGCAAATAAAAGAGAACGAGAACATTAGGTTAGAAAATTGTAGAATATTTTATTTTATTGACAGTACTTCACACTTGAACACAGAATTTAATTTTCTGCGTTTTCCAGAACTTGAAACCACAAATGAATCCAACATAAGGCAAATGTGCATGTCACATATTACAGGTCAGATGAGAAATTAATACAATCACTACAGGTGTATGCATACAACACTTGCACAAACAGCACAAGTAATAATTCACTTTAGATGACCGATCTCATGTACACATTGACAGCTGTATTCTGCTTGTCGCCCCAATAATTTCCCTCCGTTCGTAAGACGATGGTCAGATTTGAAGAAACACTTTGACATCTGAGAAACTCTCTTGTTCACTGGCTTAATCACAGATGACAACACTGAAACAGGTGCCATATCTTTGTGCTTAGTAAAGATACTGTATGTCTGGAATGTTTAGTGCAGCTTAGCACAAAGCTAACTAGCAACTAGCTAAAGTGGTGGTTTGACTGTCAAAATTTCAAACAAGTCTTTGTTAAAATTATTCAAGCAAATTCTTTGTCTACTATAATTTTTAGGACTAAGAGTGAGAATGCAGACAGTCCCGGACTGAGATGATGAAAGAATTTACGTCAGTGGACACACAGAAGTGGAAAGTGTGGCCTTAAGACTCTGCAATGGAATCAGGCTACTATCAAGGTGGTAAACTGCATAGAAGTTGCTACCAACCAAGTTCAATGAAGCTCTTATTTGCACACAGTCCTTACTCTGCTGAAACATAGACCAAAGTGACTCTTCAATAGTGACTTAGTCATTATTAGAGTTAGAGTCTTAACTTTCTTTCTGCAGAGGACTGCATGCAAGCACCTCTGCAGGTGGACATCTGCAGGCCCTGCTTCATGTTATTTCTCATAGTTCTCACAGGTGAAGCCAAACATGACTGTTCTATATTCTAATTTTGGTTAAAGTTATGGTTCTACTTTCTTCTGTGTTGTTATATGTGTACTTTGCCTATCTTATCAAAAGGACTTTTTGGAAGTGGAGGTGGAATAAATTGTTTGGGCCAAGGCAACATGGAGCCAAATTGAGTGGGGTTTTGCATCACCTTCCACAAGAAGCATATACTGGTGCTTAATGCTAAGCTATGCTAAACAGTTTCTGCATACACAGCAACAACCTCAATATCAATCTTCTGTGACAGCAACAGGCAAACATTCACACATTTGTCCTAAGTGTTCCTTAAATATGGCACAACTTGTCTATGCACACCGACAAAAGAACCATTCAGAAGTCAGTTAAAGCATATCTCAGTCTATACTGCATATGAGTGAAGCACAAGTAGTCCACATTTTTACACAATCACTCGAAGAGCACATCTATTTGCTGCACCAAAAATAATAAATACACAGAACATCTAGCATAGTCTTCATCATCCATTATTATTAAGTGTTTCCAAATGTTGTGTTTTTTGAAACAGCAACACAAAGGACAGTATTATGCCAGTTCTGTTAGCAACAATGACTTGAAGATTAACACCTTCCACGAAACTGACACAGGGGAATTGGACCCTAAATGATTTTAGGGTTACTAAATGCATACAGTAAAATTATATTTAAAAAAATACTTCACAATTACAGTGTTATACAAAAATACTGACACTAGAATTTCAGGGACAAACACACCATGACCATCAGGGTTCTGCTTACAGTAGATAACATTCTTGAGGTAATCACTTTAGGGAGAAAGTGAAACAGTCGCTTTATATCAAAAGAAAATAATAGAGGGCTTCACACATTAAACGATAAAAACATTACATCTCTTATTGTTACTGTTTGCAGACACACACACACACACACACACACACGCATATTTTGGCGTTTTTCCACATGTACAATACACTAAACCACGAAACAACGTTCAAATGTAGGCGTTATTACAGAGAGATGTGGCTTACATTCACATGGTTTCTCTGAATGGGTGAGGAGTGTATGCTTCCTGTGCTCCACAAATGGCGGCAGGGGTCAGGTGGGAAACTACAGGCAAAAATGGAGGCACATTCCTCTCCTGAGGCAGAGGGGTAAGGGGGGATTTTTTTTTATTTTTTACCTTTTACGACAGACTCTCACACCTCTTCAGCAAAGAATCCGGGGGCCTCGGGTAGTAGCCGGTGGTGCAGGGTTTGTCTGGAGAAAACCTGGGGAACTTGTAATCCAGAGGCAGATCTAGAAAGAGGAAGATCAAACAGTCACCTGGAAGACGTCCAGTTCATATACAGACCATGTACATTTGTTGCACTATTGCTGCTGAACTGAAACTGCCAATTTTAACAGTGATGCAAAAAGCACTCTTTGTTGTTCAGCAGGTAGTAATCACAGAGAATTCTGGAGTCATCAGAGTTTGACCTTTTACCTTCACAGACACAATTTGGGCATAAAATGGTAAGGAATCACAGGCCAGTACAAAATATGTCCAGTCTGAAATATAATCCCTGGAGCTGTTTGGTGCACTGTAATGTGCTAATAGATAAAAATGGTCAAAATGGTTGGTTTTACTGTACTGTACTGAACTATACCCCCAGTGAGCCAATCAAAATTAAATCTAATTTGTATGATGTTCCATTTAAACATTTGTCCTCAGATGCGACCAGACTTACTACAGTAGAAGTGTGTTTTAATCACACTGAACCCTTAAGCAACTTTGAGTTGCAGTCAAACTGCGCTGTGCTTTGCGTTTAGTCTTGTTTCTCCACAATTAACCTTAAAGGTGACACTGGTAACTGCTGAACTTGCATGCTGCCCACCAAGAAATCCAACAGAACCTCAAAAGAGGTTTGCTAGTAAGATACTTAGATCATCACTCCAACAATACATTTTGCTTGACTATGGTTTAATGTTGCATTTTAGCACTATTAAAATTTGGACCTTCTAATTAGGGGTGGCCGATATATCGAATATACTCAATGTATCTCGACTTGTTCCACGTTCGATATAATAAATGACTATATCGTGACTATCGAGTATAAATTCTAACTTTAAATAGACAGCATGTACTTCACTTCAAGTTTTGCTTCTCTGCCCTCTCACAGCAGACAGCTCACCCCTCCGCCCATCCAGAAAAATTTCCTATCAATTGCTTGTTTTGTACTGTAATAACAGCGGAGGGAAGCAAACACGCGGAGACAGACGTGAAAGCCTAAGTGAAACCTCTAGAGCAGAGGTCCCCAACCACCCGTCCATTGGTCATTTGGTACCAGTCCCCAGAGAACGGAATGCAGACTGGAATCTTCTTGTTTTTCAAAATAAAAAAAATCTTTCAGTTTTTCAAAATAAAAGACTGGCAGAGTCTGCCGTCTGCACTCTGTTTGTAAACATGCCCCCACCCATGCGATACATATCGTGTGTCGTGATATAGCTTAAAAATATTGTGATATTATTTATAGACCATTTCGTTGAGCCCTACTTCCAATATTCTTGCAACCACTTCAGATCTCACCTTTTTCCTCCTTCCACATACCTGCTATGTGCTCAACACTAGGGATGGCCATGGTGCTGTATTTGTGAATGCAGTGGCAGCACCAGGTCAGTTTCTGACTCTCCTCGTCCCCTCCTCCACTTCTATGTACATCAACAAAGTAAGAGCCCCACTGGTTGGACACAGCAGAGGGTGACTTCATGCCCTGCTCCTGTTGACACAGTCAACAAACAAACCAAAGTATGGAACCGTGTTTTAGGATTAATTTCCAGGCAAGTGCAGGCCTGATTAAAGGAAGTGAGAATTATAAACTGAGACATAAAAGCAGCTTTGACACAGGCAGTTCAGAGGGTTATTTCCAGAACAGGAATAAATAATTGGTTCCAAGAAATCTCTTGCTAAGTTCAACAATTTAGTCATCCAACATTAGTACATTTCACAGGCAGAAAGAGCTGATGACAAGTGATTATTGTGACAACAGGATGTGGAGTTTGACAAGAAGGATGCGATAAAAATATGAACCTCATCAGCTTTAAAGATAGATTATTGCTTTGCACACCATCAGCTAATGTCATCAGGAAGTGTTGCTTATCAGAGACTGAGAGAGGATGTGAAATCTCAAAGGTTAAATTTTTATGTTGAAGAAAAAAAACTGAATAAAGTAGAACTGCTGGGGTATTTTTGAAGAAGGGGAAATAAAATGCAACATGTTCTAACACAAACATCTGCCATAATTTATTAAACTCATCACAAAACAACCCTTAAGTAAAACATACCCCATAAGACATATTCAGTCTTTCGGTGTGTTCTGACTTTACCCCAGGTGTGCTAAAGGTAGGCACCCTGGCTGCTTTCAATACAAAGGAGCAGCAAACCAACCTTACCTGACCTTAGTTATTGTGGTGGGGATTGAATATTAATCCCCCATGGCCTCCTAACCAGAAGCGGTTTGCACATCTCAGCAACTACAGTACTTTTACATATTTAATGTAATCACTCATCTACTTCAGTGATTGAATGTGAATGTTGTTTTGCACTTCCTCCTTTTTAGAGCTGTCACGCATTTTAAATGATGTTTTGGAAAAATAGTGACGTCCTACAACACCCTCACATTCTCTAAGAAAAAAAAAATTAAATCAATGCATCAGGACCTCCATCTTTTTTATTCCTTTTGCAAACGTGCCAGCTACATTACCTACAACTCAACCAAAGACAGTTAAGTTGGAGATGAAGGTGTTTTAAGTTAGTTGTGGCTAATGGAGCCTCTACACTCTAAAAGCTGAGATGAGTTAAGAGCTACAGAGGTCTGGTAAACTAATGTCTTTCTAATGTCACACCCTCTGATGTTTTACCAGCCCCAACTGACGCTGACTCTATGATGTCACCGTCCTATTTCCCATATGCAGCAGTTCTCAGATTTGATGTGTAAAATCAACAGACTTGCCCTTTAATGAGTCATTTCTACTTACTGGAGGTGAAACACAACCTTCCAGTATATCTTTAAACCTGTGTCAGCATGCATGTTTTTACATGTCTCTCTATCCTATAGTCAGATTTACCCACAGTGTACACATACAAACATGCACCCTGTGAAGAAAAAGGAAGGGGGGGTGATAGTTGTGTTGGGTGGAAAGTGGTTGCTCAATGGAAACAACTGCTTCAGTGAACTTACTTCAAACTTTCCCTTTTTCTCCAGTGGCTCCACTTGGGCCTCGTTGGACATTGCTGCATCGCTCTTCGGGACACCGTCCCCCTCCATTTCCTCCACTATCATCACTGTCTCCCATTTCCCAAAGCTGCTGGCAGGGAACATGTCTGACCTCATGCTGTCTCCAAAATACACTACCTGCAGGGTGAGGAAGACAGAATGACAGAGGGGGGAGCATGTTTATTGTCAAATGCAACACAGTAGTTGAAATGCAGTGGAAAAGGTGCCCTGCATTACTCTCTCAGGCTCTCAGGTTGAACCAGAACCAGCACCATGAGTCTGCAAAAGTCATCACAACCTCTTAGACCTTCACATCTCTTTTGTCCTCCACGTCTGGAAAGAAAAGCAAGCTGAGGCAGGCTTGACTGAGACGCATTCCAAACCTGAAGTACACACGCGTGCACATGCACACACGCACAGACACACACACGCCAAAGCTTTAAATCCCATTTCAAAGACCATTACTTTCTGTTCCCTTAAAATATGGAAATGAAACGAGTAACAAAGAGTGCTGCAGATAAAAATGACAAGACACAGAAGTCTGCTGACACCCGAACACATTTTAGAATTTACAAAGATTTATAATCACAATAGACTAAAAAAACTGAAAAGTTGTTTTACCACAGCACAGACACAGAACTGTTCCTCATCAAACAGAATGTAGAGATGCAGTTTTGAAAAGGAAAATTATTGAGGTGCATATTGAAATCACTATCATTACAATAAACAAAGCTCTGAAGTCTGTCTTAATACATACGTGCACTCTTACTCTTTCTTAAAGTCCTTTCACTTTTCACTACACAAACCTATGTTCTATCCAACAGTTAACTATTCCTGAATGCAGTTTGGAGTGTGGGTACAGAGTATCTGTCCCACTGTTCCTTCCACTGGATTAATGTCTGTCAAGCATAACTATCAGTAGAAGAACCTTATTTTACCTAATCCTTTACTGCATTGTACCACTGCGAATCATGTTCGTAGACACACACAGACACAGTGGTGTTAGCATTGATCAGAGTCTACAATAAAACAAGGTTCAGCCACCAGTGGCATAGCATGAGGACAATACCCTGACTGTCGACACACAAAAGACCAAAGAGATCATTGTGGATTTCCGGAGGACTACGACTCAGATCCACACCCTCATTTACATTAACAGGGCTTTAGTAGAGTTTGTGACCATTTTCAAATTCCTGGGATCACCAGCTGTCCCATAGAATCTCTGCCCTTCTGAGGAGTTTACCAGATGGCTAGGGAAGAACTAGCCCATACTTGGTACAGATGTTCCCACACACACTGCTAGCCATTTGCTTGTACGCTGTACAATGACAACAGTTTAATTGAATCGAATCTGTGAAAAAAAATCATGAAAGCTATGCAGAAGTGTGCTACTCTAATAAGTTCAGAACTTTTAGCACAACTCAGGGTCTAAGTATTTGGTTGGATTTCCAGACACCTCTCATTTCCGTTTGGGTATGTATGTGTGTATGAGATGTAACTAAATTGAACCTCCCACAGGCATTAGAATATAGAGCAGGGGTAGCCAAACCTAGTCCTTCAGAGCCACTGTCCTAAACACATCTGATCCAGGTAATCAGCAGGGGGTAGAGGAGCGATAGTGATGGAAAACAAGCAGGACAGTGGTTCTTGAGGACCAGGGTTGACTGCCCCTCATGTAGAGGATGTAAGGCATTCCAGTAGATGCCTGGGACCCCTCCCCCTAACAGAGCTGAGCTGTGTCTGAGGCTGGCCCTTCACCATGTAAACAAACAGTTGGATAACCAGACTGGTGCAGGCTGGGGCTGAGGGGAGTGGGCTGCAGGAATCACATTTCCACCAGACTTTCCCAGAACTGGCCACAGTTTGCTAATGTAAGCCAAAAACCTGCTCTCATCTTTCATTGCTCAGCAGTGCTGCCTGCACAGTCAAGGGATCACTATGATAAATATTTATAGAGGCCAAGAATTCCAACACAAAGGCAACATATCATAGAAGATAGAAGATTAGAGGTTTTGGATGGACAATGAAACACAGCACCATGAAGTGCAGGCTGCAGTTCAATCTACAGCTAAAGTAGAATATCTTCTGTGAGGAGGTTTTCCAAATTTGATGTATACAGCGGGGGAAATAAGTATTTGACACATCAGCATTTTTATCAGTAAGGGGATTTCTAAGTGGGCTATTTCCACCAGGTGTTGCCATCAAGCCAAATATTGAATTCATACAAAAAAATCAGAGCATTTAAGTATACAAGTTGAGTTATAATAAAT
>JAUYWH010000016.1:917280-936212 GCA_034779795.1 Ctenopoma multispine
ATCAATAGCCCACTTAGAAATCCCCTTACTGATAAAAATGCTGATGTGTCAAATACTTATTTCCCCCGCTGTATAAGTATCATGTCATATGTTTGTAACTGGCAGGAGAGACCAGAGAGGCAAAAAGTTTGAAAGTTCCAAAAATTAGGGGTCACAAAAGAAGCAAAACATTTCAGGGGTTTCACCTTACCGTACATAAAAGGAACATTAACAGTGAACAGAGTTGCTCTGTGGTATATTAGGCATCCTGGACAATGTGAACACACTTTCAATATACAGTAGATATAATTTATAGATCAAAGAGATGTTGCTGAGAATCAAAAGCCCACCTTCAGCTCTATGTGGATTTCAGTACATTGGGCATCATGCTATTATACGAACACATTTGTTCTTAAAGCTGAGCAGTGTAACAGAACATGTGACATTCACCAATTCTGTCTACTTCAGTTTTCCTTCTATGTACCAATAAAATCTAATCATGGCCCATGTGTGAATGGTGAACAGACGACCTTCTCCTCACGTTTGACTCAATCATTGTTGCTTCATTTGAATAAATTTTGAGTTTAAACATGAGGCTGAACTTTAATTTAATAAGCACAGCTGAGTAGGCAGCATATTTTTACAAAGAGCTAATGTCAGGCTGAACACAGCCATAGCTGGAATGGTTGAGTCACAATCTTTCTAATCTACATGAAATGACATGAAATCTAGCAATATTGATTTATTACACAGTGGACATGCCAGAGACAAGGAATCCAAAAAGATGCTGAACGTCTCAGAGCTGGTTAAGTACATGAAGGCTCATTGTTGTCATCAGAAAAAAAGCGTATTTCAGCTGAAGTGTGGGACTGTGACCCCCATCTCTTATCAACTCATCACTCAGATGAGCACCTAAAGCCAGAGCTAGGTCCAGATAAACACAACTGGAGGCATGTAGAGGGGCCTTAATAAGCCCATTGTAGTGTGTGGCCCTGTGTGGGGCCTGGAGTGTTCTCAGAGGAAGCGGGTTGCAAAACTGCAGACACCACATTGTCTCTTATTCAGCCCAAAAATGTTCCTCTTAAGCTGTGAACAACTCTTCCAGTAGAATGAGGTCATCTACTCACACACTTGCAGCACCACTTGGTATTTATAGAACCTAAATTAACAGCAAGTGACAGTTTTTCCTCAGAAAATCTATGAGTCAGTGTGAAAGTGCAGTAACTGGGAAATCATGAACCCACATTAAAACAGCAGAAGAACAATTTACCATCAGTTGTTGGAATATTAATGACCAAATGTTATTTGTGATTATCTGTATCTTATGTGTATTATCATGCCGTGTGGGCCCAACCGTGACCCTGTCAGTTTAAGCACTGTGCTGAGAGACGACTGTAGTCTTCTCTGAATGACTCTATTGAGCTCACCTGTATAAAGACCTGTCAGGTGAAAGTGGGGAGAACTGAAAACACAAAGCGCCTAAGGGGACCCCAGTGGAATGTTTAAAGCAAGCTGTAAGTGCAGGTTGTTATTGAATTCCACAGGAGTTTTCTCCACGTGGCTGCAGAACAGAGGATCATTGAGTAGAGGGGTCGGAGGAGGAAGGAGGGGGAGAGAAGCAGGGGATGTGACAGTGTTGCTGGCTGGACTCAAGGGTGGCTGGCCGAGCTCTGCCTGTGCCTGATCTGTCAGGTTTCATAACAGTCACGCTTCCTTCCCCACCCCCACCTCTTCTCTCGTGCTATGTGTCTAATTCCAAGAATATTTAAAGCAACCTATAACAAGCTTTTACTGTGTATAGATTCACAAGTGAATCTGGTGGTGGTGGTCTAAAACGAAAAAACAAAAGACAAACACAAGCTGCACTGGCAAATTGTCCTGGTTATATAGACATCAAAGTGAGGAACTTTCTGAAACTTTGAAACCACATTTCATAAAAAAAGGCTTTCAGTGGACTTGCATGACTCAGATTGAGAGTGCTCAGATGAAATCAGGATTTTCTATTTACATGGAAATGTTTTGTCCTATCACTGTGTGTCACCTTTCATAAGAAGAACTACAGAACTCATAAACCCATATTTTATTCACAGTAGAAAACATTAAATGTTGTAACTGAGAAAATGGAAAAAAAAAACGTCATTTTGTTATTAATGACAGTAACACGTCTCAAAAACGTTGGGACAGAACGATGTTCACCACAGTTTGTAAATGTCTGGGACCTGGGGAGACCAGTTGTGGAAGGTTTGGGAGAAAAA
Organism: Ctenopoma multispine; assembly: GCA_034779795.1. Classification (NCBI taxonomy): domain Eukaryota; kingdom Metazoa; phylum Chordata; class Actinopteri; order Anabantiformes; family Anabantidae; genus Ctenopoma; species Ctenopoma multispine. The sequence goes on from JAUYWH010000016.1 coordinate 919,515, forward strand.
ATGTTGTCCCACTCTTGCCTGATAGGACTCTAAACTGAAAAAGATGTCTGCTCTAAAAGCAGGATATATCTTTCAGTATTGTTGTTGTCTTTCCACATATGCAAGCTGCCCATTCCATGGGCACTAATGCTCCTCCATACCATCAAACTTCATCAGGCTTTTGAACTTAGTGCTGATAACAATATAACAACCTCTCCTCTTTAGTCTGAGAACGCCGCAGCCATAGTTTCCAAAAATGTCAGATGTCAATTCATCTGACCAGAGAACACTTTCCCACTTTGCCACGGACCATTTTAAATGAGCATTGGTCCAGAGAAGGTGGTGGCATTTCTGGATAACATTCAGATATGGCTTCCTCTTTGCATAATAGAACTTTAACTTGGCTTTTTGGAAGGCACGGTGAACTGTTTTCACAGAAGATTTTACATTTTTAGTATTCCTGAGCCCATGCAGTGATGTCTGAGGGCCTGACGTTTACAGGAATCTAATATTGTGGTTTGGCCTTGTCTCTTATGCACAGAGACTAGATTATCTGAATCTTTTGATGATATATTACTGTAGATGATAATATATATCACTGTAGATGATGATATATTCAAAGTCATTCACATTGAGGAGCATTATTCTGAAATTGTTTAACATTTACATGCAGCTGTTAACAGATTGGTGAAGATCAGCAGATCAGCAGATCTTTACTTCTGAGACTCTCTAAAGCAGTTTTTCACATATGCACTCCAGACTATGTCTGGAGAATCAGATCCAGACACTGCGCGGATTTGTGCGTTCACACATGCTGCACATAGCAGGAGAACGTCCGGGTAACATGCATTATCACTCAGGCAATTAGTCTGTTTGGTTCCAAGGTGGAGGGTGATCGCTGTGTGGACCCTGCAGGTGGCACAATGTGACACAAAAAGTACATTGCAGAAATCAATTGTGTTTTATTTGCAGCACATCAAAGTAGAGTCTGTAACATGATCAGAAACAATGTGTTATCTATATACCTCCAGTTTCCTGAAGAAGAGCATGATTATTATACTTTCTGGTGTGGTGCTGAACAGATCAACTAAAAGGAAACACCCATTTGCTCGCATTAAATCCTCTGGACAGTTACCTTTTGTATTCTCGCATGGGCTCACATTGTGTAAACGTTGTACCAAAGACCTCGCAGGATAACGTACAAGTAATCTCCAAGCTGCGGCTCACCTACGTAACATCAGAACAAGTTCAGGATTCCAGTAAATGTGTAAATCTGATCATGTTACTGACCTGTTGCCAATATAAATGTTCTTCTAGCTCTTCCTTGTTAGTAGCACCTACTTTTTCAGTATTTTGTTGTCCCTGCCCCAACTTTGTGTTGTTGCCATTATTTTTTTTTAACTTTCTTAAAATACTACATTTCTCAGTGTAAACATTTGATTGAGGTTTCCTGTGTTCTATTTGGAATAAAATTTGGTTTATGAGATTTGCAAATAACGGTTTTCTGTTTTCATGTAGACTCTACGCAATGTCTCAAACTATTTGGGAATTGAGGTTGTAGAGACTTATGTAATAATTATCCCAAATAATAGACCATATAGTGCAGAAAAGGTGGGTATGATGAGTTGGTGAGCTGGCCGCAGTACTTGCAGAGTAGCTCTTGCTGGCCCACAAGAGCCCTATCAACAGTCATGCCAAGGGCCACATTCCCTCTCTCCACATCAGTGTGAATCTCCCTAAGCTTATTTATCATGAAGCTCTCATCTCTTTCAGCCTCTGCCAAAAACCAAAGTTGGAGACAACCTCAAAGAGAGATGTCCTATAGCCAGAAGTCTGACTGCTCGCTCAGCTAATATATCAAGTTGCCAGCATACCTTAGGATCTGGTTTTCCAGTCATGGTCTTGAGCAGCTCATGCAGGTGCGGCCAGTTGCCCTGGGAGTACCACCCAGGTTTGTCCAGCGACGGAAGCCCCTCACTCTCCTCCACATCGTTCACTGGAGGAAAAAACACAAAGTGAGACTGCACGATCGCCACAGTTTGGCAGCCAACTGCTACATGGCCGCAGTCATCCAGCACGAATTTAACCACAGCACTCAGCAGAGGCTCCACTAGGAAACCCAACAGCAGCATGTGTGTAATACAGACAGTGAGGTTGCTTCCAGTATTCCCACTGAAGCAGCTGTTGCCATTCTATAGGTCAGGCCTCCTGTTACATCTCAGGGGTCATAGGATGATTAACACAATAGGAAATGTATCCATCCTTCAGCTACAGATTATCCTGTAGAGGATTGCATGGGGGCCAGAGCTGATCTGACCTGGGCTACACCCTGTACAGGTCACCGACCTATGATAGACAAAGAGGCAGACGAAGATTCATGCTTACATACACACAGGCAATTTAGAGTCACCAGTTAACACGAACTGAATCAGAGGAAGAACGTGTAAACTCTTACAAACTGCTATGGAGTGTTCTGCTCACTGATAAACACTTAAGCTTATTAACTTGTAACTCAAACAAAGCAGCTTTCATCAAAATCCCCCTAAAAGTCAGAATATCTCGAATGCAGGTATTTTTTTAACTTGTCTTATTAGTTTCCATTTTTTACTGCTGGTGTGGCTTCCATTTAAGAGGTTTCTATTTCAAAATATAATAGTTAATTAAAAATCTAACACATGGACAAACATATTCTTCTTCTCTGCAGTAGGTAATTTTTCTTCTAGACAGCCAGGGATCCTTAAATTGACTGACCAGTATTTAAGACCAGCAGCAGGGTAAAACAAAACCATGGTGTTGTAGTGTGTATAGGACAGGGAGGGTTCAAACTGAGGTTAAATATGCTACAAATATTGTGACAGCAGACAGTGATCAGGACCTGCATATGTGGGAGCATATGTACCAGCTGTCAGGACACTGGTTAATGGAGAGGTAAAGGAATGAGTGGTATGTGGCCAGGAGCTTTACTTATACTTTACTTCACTTTACTTGGCAGATGCTTTTATCCAAAGTGACTTACCAGGAAAAGACACCAGCAATTACCATTCGGTTTCTGTAAATTATGAGATACTACAAACTAAAAGCGCTCATAAGACCCAACTTGCCAAGAAGAAAAACATGCTAGGAATTGTTAAGCAGCAGACAAAGTATTGTGAATGTGTGTGTGTGTGTTAGACTCATTTGAAATACTTTTTCAGTTTTTTTTTACTTAACAGTAGAGATGAGAGGAGAACAAGCTCTTAAGGTGTCCTGTAGGTGTCCTAATGTTTTACAGTATGTACATGCACAGTATACTATCTGACACAGTGCATTTTATTTCCTAGCTCATGCCTAACCTTAACCATAAGCCAAATAAAGCAGAGCACGCACAGCAACAATCTATTGGAATACTGTCGCCTGTTAAATGAACTTACCCTGGAATGCTATTTGGGCCAAGTGTGTTTTGACATAAACTGTCTATCTATCTTATCTCAACATATAAATAATCACACAGATGCCAAAGGCACTGGTATTGGGTATGTCCAGTCCTGTTCAGCACCAGATTAAGGAAACAGTCCTCATCTCTCCTTTGATACTACAGAGGAGAGATAAAGATGACTATAAATACAGCTATACTTAGTACTCAGTATACTCAGTATTCTTCACTGCTCCTGTTCAAGGTTTGAACATCACGCCGTTCCTTCAGAGACAACACGTCTAACCTTACCTTCTGTGATTTCCCCAGGTAATTTTTTACTAGAGAATCCAGATTTCTCTGTGCATAGCTGAGATTTTAATCTGCTTTTTTACTTAAGGACGTTTAAAGCACATAAACTTTAGCCGAGGAAAGTAACAGCAGAATGACAGCATGCACTGCAAAAACTGCTTTTCTTACTTAGTATTTTTGTCTTGATTCCAGTCCAAATCTCTAAAAATTCTTAAATCAAGATGCATTTACTAAAGTAGTAAAGGGCCATAAGATATTATGTCTTGTTTTCTGGGGAAATAAATCAAAATTAAGTGAGTTGTTGCTTAAAAAAAGCAAAATTATCTGCCAGTGGGGTAAGAAAAATTATCTTGTTTCTGTTTTTTAATTAAGATAATTTTTTTACCCCACTGGCCGATAATTTTGCTTTTTTTAAGCAACAACTCACTTAATAACTCAGTTAAGTAAGTTAAGTAAGAAAAGCATTTTTTGCAGTGTGGAATGATACATTATTCAGTAAAGTCCAACTTAAACTGTGTTAAAGTCAGACACTTATGCATTGTGGAAAAGCTCTACTGTACTTTAACCCAGTGTGTCCTCTCACTGTGCCATCATCCTGCTTGTACACACAAGGTGTACTAGCAAGCTGTACGAGAATTCACCACAGCCAGGTAATGCTCATGTAAGCAGGTTCTCCAATTACCTGCAAAACCTGATTTCTCTGAGTAAGCTGACTTTACTGAGGTCATAGAAACACAATAACAAAGGAGGATCCAAAGAATGTATGGATTTCCTCACATCTTTTGTAAGCTACCTGACCATAGATGATCAAAATCAAAAAGCCCATTACCACCTCGGGATCTTTGCCCAGGAACCAGGAGTGTGCATATCCAACTGAGGAACCGGAGTTAAATTTTACTTCTGGGACCTTCGTTCTACTGCCCCAAGGGAGTTTGTTTTGCTCATTTGGCACAGAAACTTTTCACTTCACTTTTGAAATCAATATATTTTAGAAGCAATGGACTGACAATTAATGCATCATGGGCACATGTACAGTATTTGACTTACTTGCATGTCTTAGGACTGTAAAACAAAGCCCACACAAGCATGGACAAAACATTTAGTACATCCACATCCACAAAGGAAGGCCCCAGATGAAGACGAGAGGAATGAGGAAAATACAAGAACTTAACTTTCTCCTAAATAATAACTTATCATGGCTAACTGTGTTCATCATCAGGCCTAAAGTACTAAACATCGTTCTTGTCAAATTCCTCTTGATAAACTATGTTAGCTGATAATAAGAGAATGTTAAGCATGCAGAATAACAAGTGATGTTTCCAACTTCATGAGGAGTGGTCAGTGTGTATGGAGGCCAGAGGAAGTGCAGATACTGAAACCTTTTTTCTGCAAACGTGGCAAAACTCAGAGAAGAGCGAGGGAAGAGCAAGAGAGAGAATATTTCAGTGAGTAGATCATCCTGTCTTCACACATAATGCATCCCCAGTGTTATTGTTGGCAGTAAGACAATCCAGATGAGGGGAGCAGTGCAGCAGGCTGCCCCTCTGCCAGAGCACACCTCCACCAGGAATACATACCTGAGCTAATGTTAAAAGGGAGACAGCGCAGAAGGGTACATTTAGGTATGTGGACTGCTCATAACAAGGATCTGAGCCAATCAGATGCTAGCAGCTAAGAGACTAACAACTGCTGCTGAAATCATCACATTCAATCTAGAATCCAACATTACATCTGGACTGATTCCCTGACATACTAAAATAATACCAGGGATGTCTGGTGGTGTATATAAAAAAACCATGGTCTTATTAAAGGGACAGTTCATCAAATATGAAAAACATTACATTGCTTATTTTAGGGGCAGAGCCAAAAAGTAACACTTGACGATTAAGGCCATCTTTGAAAATGAACAGAACATTCCACAAAGACTACAGCCAATGGCCAACTACCACATACATTCTGTACCTGTATGAGAATAATTAACTCTCCATACCAACAGGTAGCGTCAGTCTCTACTTATCATTCAATAAGGGAAAGATGAAGACCAAAACTATAAATAACAAAGCGGTGTTTGCAAAATATGTTTATACAACTTTCTGACCCAGCACAGACAGTTTCAGTTATTTAATTCCCGATGACCATGCTGTTAGGAAAATATTTTTATATTTGCTTTCAACACTCCCTTGCATTGATTCACTCAACTAAACCGATCAGAATTGTCTCTTTCCCCAGGAAAGAACCACCACATTCTGAATTGGCTGAAGAATTTCAGAAGGCAGTCCTGTCCAAAGAGCCAACAGTGGAGGACACACTTAAAAAATGAAACCGGCAGACGCTCAGCGACTGCCCAATACTGGCTGGTGGCTGACTTTTACCAAGCAAATGCAAATAATTTTCTGCTTCCTCAAATATCCATCCATGCCATCCATCCATTATCTTAACCTCTTGTTCTCGTAATGGTCACAGGAGTCCTGGAGTCTATCCCAGATGTCATCAGGCAAGAGGCGCGGTACACCCTGGACAGGTCAACAGTCTATCGTAGGGCTGACTCATAGGGCTGACGCATAGAGACAAACAACCACTCACACCTACGGACAATTTGGAGTCATCAGTCAACCTAACATGCATGTCTTTGGATGGTGGTAGGAAGCTGGAGTAACCAAAGAAAACCCACACAGACACAGGGAGAACATGCAAACTCCACACAGAAAGACACCCGGCCGACCCTGGGTCCTTCTAGCTGGGAGGCGACAGGGCTGACCACTACACTCTCTGTGGAAACTAATGATGGGTGTTTTTACTTATTTCTTGACACACAAAACCAACAAAGGGGTGAATACTTATGCAATCACTTCTGGTATACATTTATTATTCAAAATTAATTTGTAGAGCTTTCACTTAAGAAGAAAGACTATTTTCTGTTGATCAGTGTCAAAAATAAAAGACAAAAGGTTCCAAGGGGGTTGGATACTTTCATGTACAGTGTAAAAGATAAATGATTTATCTAAGAAAGTGGCAGTCTGGTACTCACCAAGGGTCCTGAAGGGCCTCTGATGGGGCACCAAGGAAAAGAAGCCAGGTTTCAGGGCGTTTGTAATGATGATGTCAAACAGCTCCTCATAATCCTTCCTGCAACAGGCAGACAAACAACATGAACCTCTGTGATAGGCGCCTGGCCACTGTGTGGAGGACAATGTCTGGACAACTTCCAAATACACTGAGTTACACAAACACAAATAACTCAGTGAAACTAAACAGTTGATACAGATGATGGAAATCATGGGGCAATAAACAGTTTAGACATACAGCACTGTGGATGGAATACTTACACTGATAAAGTAAACACTCAGAGAGATCAATGTACACTCCCAGAAGGCTACAGTCATGAAAACAAGTGTGTCAATGTATTGGTGATGTCTTTTAAGCCTCTGGGCTCTATATTGGCCATTTGTGTCCACTTCACTTTATTTTTTTCCATTTCATCTGTTACAATGCATATTGAATGAAATTTCCCAAGGGTCTGTTTCTGTCTGATGTTTTTATTTTTCAACTCCAGCTCCTTAAATGAAAAGTAAAAAGGGAAAGTGGAAAAATATTTCAATATTCTATATCAATTTATATAATTTTTGCAGGAGATGGCAATATTTGGCCATGAACATATCAAATGAACAATTTTGCCTTCCCTACACAAAAATAACAATGCTAATAATAATAACTACTACTAATTTTGTAAATCGGTTACATATCTCAGACTGTGGTATTAATAGAATAAGAATATTAGGGCTGGGCGCATTAACGCAATAATAACGCGTTAACCTGCCTAGCCCTAATATTTTTATACTTGATTTTAAACCGTTTATTATTTTAGCGCGTGTTAATGCAGTTTTAGTATTATTATTATTATTATTATTACGTCACTCACTGGGTCTGAATACACACATGGACAAAAATAATTGGTCACAGGAGTGGTGGGATGTTGATCAGTACTGGTTTTGGATTGGCGTCGTGCATCTCAACCAATGAGAGCCTTTGCGGGTGGGCCTAAGAAATTACATAAGATAAATAACATGAGGCTGTTTAGTTATATAATAAAAGAACAAGGTACAGACCTGTGGTTACACATACATTGTTCTAGACTCTGGAACTAGTTTTGCCATAATAAAGTAGATGGACGTTAATCTCTTGGCAACTTGTTTTGTTTTTCTACTTAGTTTGATTACATTAATGTTTAAGTTGAGATTTACAAGAAATATTTAACTGTTACTGTATAAAGTGAATACTGCTATGAAAAAACATCTTATTTGTTTTAACAGTTTGAATACTCAATATTGTTGCAATTGTGTTCATATAGCAGTACTTTTAAAATAAAAGTAAAAAAAAAAAATACAAATTTTTAATTATTATTACATTATTAGAATAAAAGCAAAAACAAACTAACTTTTGAACTATTATTACATTTGCCCGTAACACTGGAAAAATCATGCAATTAAACTTTGAATTTAATCGTAGACCAGAACTAAATATATATATATATTTCTTTTATTGTATTTTTTAAGGTTGTTTTCCAACAAGTGCAATGTGCAAACAAACTGGCATTTGGAGGTTAAAATTTTAAAAAGGAATGAATATTTAATATGCATGCTAAGAACTAGGGCACTGTAAAGTGCCCTGAGATGACTTATGTTGTGAATTGGCGCTATATAAATAAAGTTGAATTGAATTGAATTGAATAGTTAGTTACAAAACATTATGCGGTAAAAATAGCATAAAACCATAAAAAATTTAAAAGACTCAAGTCTGTAGGCAAACACATTTCGCCTCGAACAACGTGAAAGGGTAGTGATTTTGAACAAAACCAGAGGGATAAATAAGGTGAGAAGCTTTATTAGAACTCTGTGGTTGTACATCAATATCCCCCCCAAATAAGCCAATCCAATGACAAATACTGTAGACAAATATGGAAATTTTTCATTGGAAATAACCAAAACTATTGAGGCAAAAGTGATGTGTTTATTGAACGCTTTATACACCAGAATAAAGAAATGGGTTTTTTGGGCCATTAAATAAACACACTAACTACAGCTGTTTACACTTTGGAATTTTAACATAATTTATTTAAGAATGTGCACATTCTTCCCTCCATGTGTGATGTGAACTTACATATATTCCATACTTTACCAAACTAGATCCTATAGACTGTTTATTCATAATTTAAATACCAGAAAGAGTAACTCAAAACTAAAAGCATGCTCCTTAATTCAGACAAGACAGACATTATTCAATTTTAAAATCCTCCTCCTCACTTATAAAGTGCTAAATGATCAGGCTCCTTTATATCTTAAAGACCTCATAGAACCTTATTATTCCACATGGCACTTCGCTCTCAGAGTGCTGGTCTACTTGTGGTTCCTAGAGTTTCCAAATGTAGACTGGGAGGTCGAGCCTTTAGCTATCAAGCTCCTCTCCTGTGGAACCGTCTCTCAATCCAGGTTCGGGAGGCAGACACCCTCTCTACCTTTAAGACTAAACTTCAAACATTTCTTTTTGATAAAGCTTATAGTTATAGATGACTCAGGTGACTCCGAGCCATCTCTTAGTTATGCTGCTATAGATTTAGTCTGCTGGGGGACGTGCCACAATACACTGTGGCCCCTTCCTCCTTCTCTGTCCACTATCATGCAATTATTGCATTTTAATTAATCTCTCTCTCTCTCTCTCTCTCTCTCTCTCTCTCTCTCTCTCTCTCTCTCAGTGTAATGTACACACCACAAAACACAACAGAAAACACACAAAAAAATCAATAAGGTATTGTAGTAGTGCTTTTCAACCAACACAGAACCAGTTACGTTCTTGTTAATAAAGCAAGTTCTGCACAATTTGACAAATATTGGTTCAGCACCAAGAATTCTGGTTCTCAGCGACAACCAGATGGATATGAACAGTAACTGAAATGACAAAGAAAGAAATGCTTCACTTCAGCCTGTTTGGTTCTGTAGTTCCTTAAGTGAACTGGGTCAAAATCATAACGGAACTGGTAATCTGTTGTTCGACAAAGTGAAAAAACCCCTGAAAAGCTAGGATACCCTGAACACGTCCTTGTAAATATCCTTATTCATCAGTCTCAGTCAACTTAAGCTAATTTTACACAGCTGGAGAAATTTCTTTGGCTCGGTTTGAACGTTTATCACATCAGGGAACACATCAATAGACTATGCAGCATTTCAGAAATAAATGCAATATTGGCTTGTGCCAAATAGCAACAGCAGCTTCACTGAATAGGTTGCTGGGTGTTGGCAAGTAGTTTCCTGTCAGACAACTCTAACCTTGTTTTGTTACTTCTGACAGCTAACAGTCACTGGCTTGCAGCTGGCTCACCACTCTGTAGTGACTGTGGGCCAATGGCAGTTTTCTCTGGAAGAGCAAGTACTGTGAATTGAAGTCCTGACGTGATAAACTAAGAAATAGAAGATCTTAATGTTATGTTGTCTGAATTTAATTTTAAGAGCTTCTCTGAAGAAGAAGTGGGTACACAGACGTTGCGTGTAAGAAAAACAGGAAGGCTGTAGCAGCAGGCCAAGCCAAACTGAGAACAACATGCATCTCTGCAAAGCCTAATTTCCTGTTGTAGCTAACACAACATAAATCTCCACCCCCTGACCTTGTAAAGTCGTGATTTGAACATGATTTTGAGCACACACAATCTCACACAACTGCCACTCTTGAGTGCTCTCCTTAGGAAGCGATGCATGCCCCGGTGTTGGAGGTAATGGATGCAGGAGGGTTAGGGGAAGCCAGTGAAACAGCAGGGGAGAAGGGGAATGGGGTGAGGAACAACAGGAATGCACACTGTTTAACAGGAAACAGCGAGAGCCGGGTTGGGGGAGGTCTCGTCCACAGAGGCCCTGTGAGACAAACCGGCATCCAGAGCAAAACAGTTTTTACCTTGACCTCCTTTTGCCTGTGCTGGACTACAGAGAACAACCAGGACAGAGCATGAAAAGGGGAAAAGCAACAAACTCACCAGGCGGGTGCAGTGTAAGATAACAACACCTCACAAAGAACAACAGGGGCTTATGTTTGTTCAATCACTCCAACAACACGGACATTGTGTTTTTTCAAGGCTGTCTCAATACTTGATCAAGTGTATAACAGGGTTTAGGCTACGAAAGCATGCATAAACCACACCGTGTGTGCGGCAAACAGAGGGAGGCCAGTGATGCACAAAGCCAGTGTTAAACTACAAGGCCTGCTAAGCAGCACACCTACAGCTGTAGCATAAAGTAGACTAGTACGAACTTGGCAGATGAATTTCATTTATTATATTCCTTACTAATAAGGAAATAACCACATTTTATTGGTTTTTGGATGTAATCTTTATACGTAGTTCTTAAGCTTGCATTTACTGTTACACACTAACATAATATCAGCTTCATTCTGTTAAGGCTTTAACCTGAGCTGTTGCCTTTTCCCATATTCAGCAGACATGAAGCAACATTTGGCACATGACAATGTTGAACTGACGGGCAACAAGCTGCAACAATGTTACATTTCAAGCATGGGGAACTCTGATGTCTTGTTTTCACAATGTTTAGCCTCCATGTCTCATATGAAACCTGGCCAATACGGTTTGTGTTGCCTGTGTGTATCCTTATCCCTGTTGATCACTGACGTAAAAGGCAGACAGAAAAATGGCTGTTCAGGAGACCACAGAACAGATTTTGGATGACAGACAAGCTGGTTTGGAGGAAACGTCCAATTCAGAATATGAGGAATATTCTGAAAAGGAGGACCATATTCCTATGTTCTATTCAAAGTGTGACAGTGAATTTGATGAAGAGGGCGACAGAGACAAATACAGATGTTGAAAAACTAAAGAAAAAGGCGCCTCTGTGAATGTATTAAGGATTCATCTGGAGCACTGATGGCTGTTACTCATGTGCAGGACATACTCATGTTTTGAACTTTTCATTTCAGTGAAGCAAACATATTTTTAGACCACACGAAGTCTGTCAAGTGGTCAAAATAACTGTCTTTGTGTTTGTAGTTGAGTTTTAAAAGCAGTGTCAGTGTTGACTGTCATTAATACTGCCCTTTGAAAAAGAAAACAAAAAAGAGAGACAAACAAAAGATGAACAAGGAACAGTTCCTAAAACAGTATGTGTGCGTGTGTGTGTGTACTTTGTCTGACAACAATGCAAATGTAAGGCAGCACTCAGCAATGCAATGACTGATGTCATGAGATAGGTGAAAAGTTCAGATCAGTTTATCAGTGGGTTATCAGTTATGGCGATTGCTGTTCACCAGGTCCTGGTCTTGTAATGTAGGTGCCAATATGTGGTCTAAGAGTGGGTCTTACCCAAGGATGTGTTCACAAACGAGCCTGCAGTAGTCGCTGTGAGAGCTAGTGATGAGGAGGAGGACCTTTCCAGCATTCTTCATGCTGCGCAGCCAGGTCTTCACCGACTCAGAGCAGGGCTGCAGGTACCGACTTGGGTCCCTTTTCACACTGGGGAAGTAGGTCCCTGCGTCCTCTGTACAGAGACACAACAGAGTTAATCTCAAAGACATATTTAATGCTACACAGAGTTGACCATCAAGCTCTGTGTTGTATAACAATGATCATATGCTATGACCTTCATTATCTTAGGCTCTCAACCCAGTTTCAACATCAATGCAAGGTTCTGGAACTACAGTGTGTGTTAGACTGTGCTCTTCACCACCAACATCAAAAACCAGATCACAGGATATATATGAAAAGATGCTGTTCACCCTAAAGTAAACATCTGGGCTCAAGAAAAAGCAAAGAAATAAACAGCTGCACCTAGAAATCCAGAGTCTGGCCCCTTAATCATTTATTGATTTGGGGCCAACAGAGGTGGAAAAATACAAAAAATGCTAAAAATAACAAACGAAACAACAAATACCGTAAAATGACTTTTAGGCAAGTAAAACAAATCGGTACCAATGAATCTTCATAGAATTCTTTAAAACCAGCAAAAACTGTTGCTGTGTTAAAGACCTTCATATGACCTACCCTACTGTGTTCAAACAGTATGCGGAGCCTGGAAGGATGGATTGTTCTGACAAAATCAAATATATAAAAATAAGAATGACCCCTATTCATATGTTCAGTGTCTCTATGTTCTGTTGCCTCTTTGCATCTGTGTAAGGTAGAAACGGGCCAGTGCTGGTTCATATTTTTAGTTAGTTTTTCAAATATCTTTTGGGTTCTGCTTAATCTTTTGTATTTGTATTCAAATATGTAAAGGGGGCCTCAGGGTTATGTTCTCCACATCTGAAGCACTGTAAATGGGTTTTCCTCACTTTGAAGCCTCCCATCTGCCCTTCACTACATCCTGTCAGCATACTGTACTGAACTAAATATGGTAGTTCTCTGATCTCTGTGCTACACAATCCCAGTCCATCTCAGAACTGTAGCAAAAACCCATACATAAACATTAGCCATGGAATATATATGGAATATGGGCACTATATGCTGATTGGCAACATGTGTGAGTATATGAGGTAATGTGATAAAATGATATCATGTGTGTTTGATACATAACTCATTATGGGCTGCATAGACTAACACTTACACTTAATAACATGATCTCATGATGTAAATCACAGAACTAAATATAAATTCAGCCATGGCAAATAGGTGACCTACATGTGGTATTTTCTCTGGAGCTAAATAAGGTAACCAATATGTGATATGTGAGTTAAGTTGCTTCTTTAAAAAGAAGAAGAAAAAAGGCCAGGGTGTGGATGAGTGGCGTGTATTCATGAGCTGATCTCTTTACACTGGCAGAAAGTGATGGCCCCTCAGGAGCATCACTGGGCCAGAGCAAAAACACAGATCTGAAGAGGGATCTATGGAACTGCATTTTATCCAGGTACTGTATTCTCAGATTACTTCTAACGTAGCAGTCGGCCTAAATAAAGTGTTAACTAAAGGCTGAGCAAAAGTCTGTTGTCGTGGGAAAGAAGCACCATTGATCTGATTCTTAGTGGACTGAAGTTCTGCTGAATGCTAAAGACTAAGTTGCTACAATACCAATGAGACATGAAATATACCTCATACATAACACATACAACAGCTGTCAGACCTCTGCACTCTGAAAAGCTTTCACGACAATCGAGAGGTAAGAAAAAGTAGTATGTGTGTATGTCACTAATAGACCATACCTACATGACTTGAAAACAGTGTTAGGATTTATTTTCTGATTACAAACAGCATGTTTTACCATCATTCCAGAAAACACAAAATAATGAAATGATCTGTGATATCCACTATAGATTTACAATGGTACCTTCTGAAGACTTCCAGTCATGCAAAAATGCTCCAAAACACATTTGTATGTAAACCCTGAAATCTCACTTACTAAGTTTCTTCACAAGGTTAAACAATAGCAGATAGCTAATTACTCAGGTCTTGCAACAGTGAGTCTAGAATGTGACTGACTCCAGTGAGTTTTAAAAATGTGGATCTGCTGTCCTCCAGTGGTAGAATACAGTACTAGTCGGGGGAAGGAAAAAAGCTCCTGTAGTTTCTCAGAGGGACGGAGAACATTCTGACCAGACGATGGCGACAAACACAAACAACTAAAGGCTACAATCCCAATTTGAAGCCCTGCAATGCAAACTTCTTAAAATGTCCCAGATGTAAACATCAGGGAGGGATTAAAACAGACAATTTCATCTTCAGTGAAATGTTTGGCCCTTAGTTTGGGGGCTGTTCCTCCTCTGGGACCCTCCAGTAAAAACACTCACTCTGCCTCATTACTCACAACCAGGGAGGTCTGGTAACTGGTGAAACACCTTAAAAAATCGAACTCATCAATGTTTCTTGTTTCTAATTTATGTCCTAGTGGTAATTAAACAGTAGCACTGTAAGGGTTGGAGAAAGGTATATGATTAGTTTGGGAGCGGTTGCTTTTAGTTTGGATAGGTGACGACCGATCTTGTCTCTCTCATCTCCAGATTTTTCTCAAGATTGGTTTCCAACAGAATTCTTTGGCCCTACTTGAAACAAATGGTGCACTTACACAGGATAGAGTAGAAGCATACTTCAGGGTGACATTTTGGCTTAGCAGCATGAACCTTTGTTTTATGACACAGTCAGCTGTGTTGATTCAACGACTGGCTATAGAGAGATGGAATTCTTCATGTTTGTGAAGACTATTCACTCAAAATACTAACAATCAAGCTTTGCTCTCCAGAACATTGGGAGTTCGCTCCATTTGTCTAGAGAGAGTAATTAAAAAAGAAAAAAATAATCAAATGTCACATTCATTTATTTAATTCAATTCATTAGTAAAAAAGGTGACAAATCATGACGAAGATCTTCTATCAAGGCACTTAACATCATAGGAATTACAGAGACAAAGCCAACAGACACACCTTGAGCAGCAATAACAACAGGCAACAGTAGGAAAGAAAACACTTTCTTTAAGGAGAAATCATTTAACAATGATTTTGCATTCAATTCAAATGTAATCAGATATACAGTATATTTGTGTAGGTAACATATTGTATCTGAATTATATTTTTTATAAACACAAGGAGGAAATGTTCCCTATTAATATAAATGACCAGTCACAAATGTGTTGATAATGACAATTAAATGTACACAGACTAAGTATCTGGTAGGAAGATATCTGATCAATGTATGAAATATTATTGGAATACTGCATTGGGTTACTTGGGTTATCTTGGGTTCATAATTTCTTGAAACCAAAAAGATATTCTAAAAATAGAATCTGATTGATCAGCTTTATTATGCAAGTGAATTCATACTTTCTGGCAGCATGTGTAGGAACCAGCTACAGTGTGTTCTTCTACCTCTCCTATCATTCATTTTTCCTGTATGAGGAGAGCAGATAGATATTTTTCCTCATAACATCAAAACTAGATGTTAACCATGTTTGACTTCCTGTAAACTGTTTCAGTGTGTTTGGCCCTGACACAATCTCAGCAACAGCATCATATTTAATGCTGTCCCAGGATTTGTTACCTCTTAGCCCTCCCCTGTCTGGCTGAGAATAGACTACAATACTAATATACGTATATTTTGGGACAGAGTAACATAATCAATCCACAGGTACCAAAGTAAAGAGCATATTTCAAACACTGCTCCAGCCTTCACCACTGCCAGTTTACTACACCATGTGTGGTGGAGAAAAACGTCTGCAGGCTCTGGCTGTGAATGTAGGACTGAAATGCCCAGAGGGCCCGCAGGCCTGTGGCCGGGCATTTTGCCGTAAAAGCATGGTGCTGGGCCTGAGCAGCTGGAGAGCTGCCCAGCGTCAGAACGTGAACCGCGACCGGCAGCAGCTCAGTCTCTCTCACACATCAAAGAAAGTTGACAGGATACACAAATCAACAGTTGCAATCCAAATTAGGGCTGAGCACAGGAGCTTTCCCCAAACAGCCACACCAAAAGTGATGAGGGGGCAGAATCTAGAGGCACGTTCGTTTTCCTTATAGCCCGCTTAATCAGCAGGGAAGATGAAGGCTATCAAATATCAAAACAAATGTGAAAAAAGATGCATTTATCCATTTTCTCATTATACTTATTGAGCATCAAGCTCTGCATATATGAGGCACATGGAGAAGATCTCTAAAGAGAAGCTATAATCTCAAGTGTTTTCTCTTAAAAAGGCATCCAGACAAACTGTGTTTTCCAGCACCTGGTGGAACCACGTGGATAACACTGGCCGGGCCATTTTGTCTGTGGACTTTCCATTTTTAGCACAGTAACCGCAAATTGCTGCATCATCTCCCTCATGCTGCACGCTTTTTTTCCCTGGTTTGTGACGACGAATCTTATTTTTTTTTTACTCGTGATAAAAAAAAAATACAATAAAACTTGACATCTCCTTTTTTTATATGCACATATGAATATTATACAATACAGGCCAAAAGTTTGGACACATTCAATTCATTCAATGTTGTTTTCTTTATTTTCATGACCATTCACATTGGTAGATTCTCACTGAAGGCATCAAAACTATGAA
>JAUYWH010000016.1:936312-949637 GCA_034779795.1 Ctenopoma multispine
TGAAATGGTTTTCCAACAGTCTTGAAGGAGTTCCCAGAGGTGTTTAGCACTTGTTGGCCCCTTTGCCTTCCCTCTGCCGTCCAGCTCACCCCAAAACACATTGACTGAGAAGGTGTGTCCAAACTTTTGGCCTGTACTGTATATTATTAGGGTTATATTTAACATTTGGAAAGTCTGTACCTCATAACTATCAACCTGTCTTTTTGCAACCATTATTCTAGTGGTGTTTATGTAATAAGTAGAGCTGCAAAACGGCTGAAAATGTTTATGTAGTTAATGTTGACAAATTTGCCCCACCTTCACCCCACCAGTGTTGTTTGTCGAGTACAGCTTGCTTACTGTCTCAGCTCCAGCATCTTTGCTAACACCATCCTTCAAACCTGTTGTGCTTTTCTGGGAGCAGTACGCCGATGCAATATGTGCACACAACTTTGGTTTTACCCAAACCGCCATCTGGAAGCTTTTCATAACATTTGCCATTCAGCATGCCACATGATGTCTCCTCAGTCACTGTATCATTGTATCCACATTGTGTGCTCTCATCACACACAGCCAGGTAACAATCTGCGCTGTTATTTTAATGTGAGTTGGGTCAAACTAAGTCATTACTAGCTGTAATGAAACTGAATTCCAATTTTGAATCTGACTATAACTGTCAGAAGTCATGTGGCCATTTTTCTGAACTTACCTTTTTGCCTCTGCAGTAGGACAGCCCTCTTTTAAATCCAACCTACAGCTCTAAATTGATTTGATTATCCTCAAATGGGGAAGGAGCTGTGAGTGATCTAAGGCCTGTTTAAATCTATAAAAATTAAAGTATGAGAGGTCTGGAACCAGGCTAACATACAGTATACCCTCATCCAAGCAGTGAAATGATCCCACATGGTCTGTATCATCTTGATAAACATGATGATAACTGAAGTATTTCAGTTTGTGAGGCAGAGTCATTTTGTCTAAAGGATTTCAAATATTTCCTTCTTTCTTCCTATTTTGTGAAGAAATGCTACGTAAGTGGATAGAAAAGGCGACACAAAGAACAATGGCAGTTGTTAAAAAAATGGACAGTGGTTTCTGGATATTCGTGTGCAGATCACTGTGGGGGACAGTGACGCCAGTTGTGCAGTCACTCTAACCTCCAAGCAAACGTGAGGGACACTGAAATCTGTCATTATACCAAACCAGAGCTATATTTAGCCAGAGCTATCTTAAGAAAACTGTGAGGATTCATGCTTCAAGGTTGGATCTCTGGAGAATCACATCCTTAACCCCATTACAGGATTTGAGGACAGAACGTTATAGGGTAAAGCTGTGTACATCATACTCTACGTTCACTTCTGCATAAGTATCCAAAACACACAGGTAAAAAATGCTGATTCAAAACATTTCCCTGTACATTTCAAACAGAAGTTAAAGTCATGGGAAATTGCCCTTAAATATATTTAAGTATAACCATCTTGGCTAAATCCTGCTGACTCACAAAAGAACAAAAAAGAAAAGCACAGAAAGCAAAATGTGGAAAACCCTAAGCAAGTCCAGCCAGGTTTGTTTTAATCATATGGGGTTTATGGCACTTGAATGATCCTCCCATCTCCAATGTGCAATCTCCATAAACAACAACGTACCATCAGGCCACCAGGAGCATGCTGGGAGTCACCTTTATACACAAATCTCAGTAGACAATACATGTGGCAAGCATGGGATTTTATACCTCTACTTCCTGACAGTTGTGAAGTCATATCAGTTATCTATAATCTCTCTATAAAGCTATAGCATGTAGATTTTACTTTAAAACAACAATTTCCTTTTCTAATGAGCCTTCTTCGGCACTATCTGTGATTTCTGATTCTCTGTGAAAATATCCCAACAAACACATCCATATCCATTTCATGTGTAGCATAGTGCTGCAGACTGGAGTTACTGAAGGATAATGTGAGGAAGCAGGAGAACTGCTCTCACATGTCGAGTGATTTACAGAAACTCTGGAAAGCCTTACTTCAGTTACTTTCTTTCATTTCAAAGAATTGGCTACATTTGAGCCATCTTATGCCTAAAAGCAACCACCTCTTTTGAGGAAGACTTAGTATTCAGGCTGAAAATTAGAGCAATATTGTGACTATATTGTGACTATTTTTCTTCCATACTATCAATTCACTCTATAGTTGCTCTTTTCAGATCTGGTCTTACAATCTGGCTGAAATATCTACAGTGATGCTTGAAGGTTTGTGAACATCTTTGGATTTGGATTTTCTCTATCTGTGTCTAAGAACCAGGCTGGAGAGATTTAGTTAAGAACTTCACTAGTCAATTTTCAGGCAGATTGTCTATAAATGAATTTCACACCAATAAATACTGCTTTGAATGAGTCTTTACTAGACCCATTTAAAAGTGGAGAAGGTAAAAAAAAAAAAAAGACAAGGAGAATATCACAATATCGCTGACCATTAAAGGCTTATTAAACTGCTACAAGCACATTAAAAACCGCTTTCCTCAGACTCCCAGCCTCACTACACAGTTCCTGATCTGAGCCAATCTAACACCAATTCTTTAGGACTGTTGTTTATTGGTTCTGTACTGAATGAGCTTTAAATGTTAATCTTGCACGCATAACACAACTTTAGCTTATCTGATGGCAAATAGGCCGCAAACAGCGCTGCTGCAAAATCCAGCAATTCAGGCATAACAGTGTACATTCCCACCCTGATGTATGATGTCTTGTCATGGAACATATGTATACGTTTGTTACAAAGCAGTAACAGAATGAAAAAGCGACTCAAACAACCAAACAGATAATTTTATACATGAAAATAGGTCGACACTGATCCTAACAATGAAGAACTGCCATTTAGATCTCACTTGTGGATTTGTGGTGTTTACATGTAGTCGTGTCCTCGGAGACAGAGACGGAGACAAGAGGGGTGAAGCTAAATGTTGCCTTTCCTGAATACACATATTGAGCACATTGGGAACAGCAAAAGACAAACAGGAAAACATCCTACTTGATCATGCCTCCCCATTTAGCAAACAGAGGGATGGCGTGCATTGTGCTACTCTTATTCTCCACATCTCTTTTGTCCAAGGATGGATCTTTAAAAAATGCCACAACGTTACATCCACCTGGCTGGTTGTTTCAGTGATGAGGTGGTAATGTTGACCATGGTGGATGTAATGTTGTTGCTGAGGTGTGTATATACAGTACTTAGCTCTGATAGCTATGCAGACAGCTCTTTATGATTCATCCACTTCACACAACTTAATACAAAGTGAATGGAATTTCTTCAGTGGTGCTTACAAAACTGTAAAAATCTGAAAATTAAACAGCTATCTTCATCTTCCTACATCTTCCTTGAGGAAAAGTGTCCATGTTAGACGATATAATAATTATTATTTTATTTATAGTACCTGTCAAACCACAATTATAAAATGTTTTACACTAACAATTACAGACACTAGTAGTTAAGACAGGCCTAGTAATAAAAATGAGTTTTAAGAAGAGGAGGATGTTACAGACAAAAGCCAGAGCCAGATTAGAGAGCACAGCAGTAGTCCAGTCTGAAGGAGAAAAACACATAGGTGACATTCACTAGATCTGCACATGAAATGACTGACCTGAACTCATTTAACCAAGTTGGGCAATGCAGGATGGCTTTAGACTTTAGTCACCTGACTGTCAAAGGACAGCTCTAAATTGAAAATAGCACCTAGATTCTGGGCGTCTTTTTAGGACGAGCAGACACAGAGGATGCATCCTTAACTACAACAGAGAACAACCACAACTCACTCTGAACAGCTTTCATGAACCTAATTTCTACTGACAAAACAGCCCCTTTGGAAACTGGTCATAGTAAGGACCGTGGATTATCCAGTGTAAAGGAGAATTCAAAGTCCTGCATGAAGGAAAAAAAGCAGTCGTCACTCAGAAGCCAGTTCACTGAAGCAGTGGGGGGTGCCAGCACAGTTGGGTTGTATACAAAAACAATTTGATGCAATACAATATGATGTCATCTGGCAAGGCACTACAGCTCAGCTCTCTCATCCAATGTTGCTCTGTATCACAAAACGAACAAAATGAAAGAATCAAGATGAGAAAGTTTTAGTGCAGCTACTGAACCTTGTTACTGTTCCCAGGGTTAATCTGTCAAAACTAACTGTCGTAATGAAAGACAGTAAATGAAAGACAATGCCACGCAGAACCACACAACAATTATTCATCCATCAATACTAGATATTTGTCATATTTCAAAGTCAGTGGTGAGGCCTGTTCTAAAAGCAAACAAAGGCATCTATTTAACTCAACTTGCCACTTTCCAGACTAATTTGGGGTAAAGGCTTGTGGCATGGATGACCTCATTGTCTAACACAAATCTTTATGAAGCTGTAAAAACATGGATACAGTTGCTACGTCAACATAAAAGTGGCACATGTGTATGCTCACTATGTTTGATGTGGAGAAAAGCATCTACTGTGACTGTTACATACTAAGGATATTACAGACTGGACTGAAGTCAGTAACCTGAAGGACAAAGGTTTGGGAGACATGTACTGCAAAGTGATTTTACTGTGCAGGAGGTGAATCAAACAAACCACAGATATGTGGTTAAAGTAGTTCCTCTAGATCCAGAAAGCAGTCCGGCTATCAGGCACACAACAAGCTCACAACAATTACTCTGAGTGGAGCTAAACAAATTCAGCAGTCAATTTAGCAGTGGATGCTGAGGTGAATGAGTGGTCGGAGGCGTGGTGGATTTCATGAGAGCATTTTGGTATTTTTGCAGCTTAATACTATGTTTGAAATGAAACTGCTGACTTAAGAGTCATCTTATTTTGGATTTGCTGGATTACCATAAAACCAATGCACATGTCCCTTCTCCAAGGCAGACCCCTATTTTACTGAGAAAATTAGGTACTGCTTTTTTTTATTTCTTTGGAGATATTCACTGAGTTTTAAATGTGGAGGCTGAATCACACGTGCATATTGCTAATAACATTCTCTTACAGACAACAATTCACCATAAAACCAATGTTAGTGGGTAGCTGCCGTGTCTACACTTAACTTTATCTTGCACAGTTACAAACCCCATTTCCAGAAAGGCAATAAAAACTTTTGTTTCAGTTTGTCTCTCTCCCAGCTTTTTGGAGTGTGTACAGGTATAAAACTCTTGCTTACATTACAAAATAGAATAAAGTTGGTCAATGGAAACACTGAAAATATTTTCTTTGTATTTTCATCAGGTAAATTAAGGTTCAGAAAAATTGACAAATCACAGATAATTTATTTTTTCTTTAAGCTATAAAAACTAGGAATTCACAAACTTGACTTTAGTTTTCTCTGCACTCGGGTCAGCAACAGTGCTTAGTCAGAGGCAGCATCAGCAATATGTGTCAGTGTAGTACAGATAGGTGAACATACGGTACATCATCTACAGCAATCAGCCTTGAGGTTAATGAACGACAGATGAGTCACTGCCATCTTGAACTACAAAAGGTATAACGTATCATAGGTCTTCAAACCTTATATCTGCTGCCTGGAGAGCAATATATATATATGTATACATTCCAGCACAAGTGTCACTGACCCTCAGTGTCCTGACACCAAGAAATTCATCCTGGACAGGAAGCCACAGTTCTGTAGGAATAGAAGCATGAATATAATACTGTATATAGGTATAATGTTGGTATATACCATAACTTGACTCCTTGATGATCTGCACTGCTTCTGACTGGAAAAAGTGGAGCTTTTTCAGTTTTATCTGAGGATGCGGAGGATGCCGTTTCATACATTCCTGGTACTCCACAGTATGTTAGCAACTATCGTTCCCCCTCTGGTGGCAACATTAGCTCTTCAGCAGTAAATAGTTTGGTTCACATCCGGGCTTTTAAAACCAAAGTATCTCCAGACAACAGACAAGCAAAAGTCCTTCTGTGTTTTCATGTTAAACTTCATAATCTGCTACAGCTTCTGTTTATTTTCCCCACTCAGTACCTCAGCTAACCAGGTACTCGGTTACATGCGTGTTTAGTGGTGTGGCAGTGAAAGCGGTCCCTGCCTTAAACAGTTTCCCGCTGTGAACCGGTTCATTTCGAATACCGGTTTTAACCGCCCAGTACTACATTTAGAATCGAATTTCATTATAACCCAAATGTGTTTTATCTCTTTTTCAGGTCAAAACCAACCCGGGAAGAAGGCTGACAGAAGAGCACCTGGTTGCATGTCTGCAAATACTTATCTGAATATTTCAGATCTTTAGGAAACACTGAAGAGAATTCAGCTGACACTTCTATACATCTCAAAGCCTCCACCACGTTTTAGCATTCTCCCCTTCTCCTGTGGGAGGCTCTCTGAGGGCTGAACAAGCCTTAGTGAGCTAATCCAGAAATTACTGTGAATTCTTTTATTTACACATGCTGATGTAATAGTATGTTTAAAAGGGAGTGTGTCTATAGGTACAATGAGGTGATCATGTTTGACACTTCTTTTTTTCCTCCTCTCACACAGCAATTTTTCACTGACCAACAAACTAAAAGTAAGAAATAAAGACTAAAAGTGTATACTCTTTATTTCCAGCTATACCTTTCCTTGCACTGATACCACATGCAAAAGACACAGTTCTGGGGGGAAACTCAGGGAGAAAGTGCAGCAGAGGCCGGAGGAGACTATGAAGGCAGTCTAGAAATGTGAAAATTCAGACGTATAATCATCCCTACGTTCGCGCAATGTACAGTAGTCCAACTGAAGCACGCAGAAATATTTAATCTTCAGCTTTTGTCTGAGTTGAGTTCTACGACTTAAAAATCTCCTTCTGCTTCTACTGTTCAGTTTTTCCTCCTCAATCTGTACATTCTTGTCTGATCTTTGTTCCATGTTCTCCACAAAAGTGTAGCGCATAGAGAATAAAAAGATTTAGACACAGCATCCTGTAAATTATACCACTCAGTGTTGGTGTCAACAGCATAAGACTCAAGGCCATAAAACTGTCCAGCAGTAACTTTTGGAAACATGAAGCCCCCATTTTGGGAAGAGCAGGAACATTCAGACTATATTTACATGTCTCTGCAGAGTTGACAGATTGCAGTGCCTGACCTTTGTATCATTCTTCTACAGTTTTTTTCCCTAAGTACCCTTACAAACAACACATACTTTTCTGTTGTTTAATTACAGCTACAGAGGCAGTACAGAACTCTTTGAAATAGTTCACAAAAATGCAGATTAAACAGATACAAATCTGATGCTGAACTTCTAAATGTAGTTTTTTTCCACTTTTCAGAACCCTGAATAAAAAGAAACACACTACTCAGCTAATTTAGCTTCCTGCATATTTTCTCTGGGAGTGCATATTAAATCTTATTTAACCACTCTGCTGGGTTTAATAGCTTTTACTGCCTTCAAATCTATGCATCAACTGTGGTATGAATCCAAACAGAGATATTTATACTGCTCGTGAGATAAATGCTATTCGTGACTGACCCCTTATTCATTTCCACTGAGGGATGCTGGGTTTCTTTGGATTGGAGGGGGAAACAGCCAAGGCCATCTGAACTTCCTTATGCCTTCTTCCCGCTGTACTAAGAATGGTTCTCAGGGATCCTTCCCAGCCCAACCCTAAAATAAAATCAAAACCAACAAAAACAACAACAGACCTGAACTAGGGGAGCAGCCTGGCCAGAGGGAATTCCACACAGATTCCTGTATATTTAGGACAGAGGCCACCAGGGCTGATAAGTACCGGGTTTGCTTTACCAGAGAGACCTCCTAATCCAGGTATTTAAGTGCCAGGACCTTAGTTCATTCATTGTATGTTGATTAAAAAAAAACATCCAGCTGGTTGAAGGTTTGGGAGGCACTATTTATTAGAATTGGGATTTACACAAATGGAACTGGGTGAGTGAACAAGTACCTCAAAGATGACTTGACTTTGCTCTGCTCAAAGGTCTATAGAAAATTAAATGTACAGTATGACCAAACTGAAAAAAAAGACATGATGGTGGATCTGTTAATTAGATTACTTGATGTGCAGGGTCACACTATGCATTGTTGAGATTTGTGTTCATTGAATAAACTGCAAGTCTCTCCAACATTTCTGTACCTCCCTCAGTGTAGGTTTACAAGACATTTATGTATATCTCTGCAAAAGCATAATTCTAGCTTAGATCAGTAGAAAATTGACTTGAAGACTAAAATGAAAGTTTAGGCAACACTTATACGCCTTAAGCAACTAAAGTGCAAGTCATTATACTGACAGTCTAGACAGCTGTAATAATTAAATCACAAGCATTTGGTAGATAGGGGCTAAGTCTAAGCCATGATGAGTGCAGTTTATTTTCCTCAGAAACCATTAAAAGACCATAAATGAGTTCCTGTCGAAATACTCTACCAGTTGAGTATGACACGAGTAAGTATAAAGGTGTGGAATCAGCATTTCTGGCTAACAGATAATCATCAGAGTTGAAGTTTTAATTTTTTTAACTGTGATTTTGCAATACTTGAACACTAAATATGGCTGCTGAACAAGTCTGTCATCCAAAAAAACTCTATTCTTTACATAAATAATCTGCCCTCCTTCTGAAATTATGGATTCTCTCTCTACAAAACATACAAAAATGGTAGTTTTTTCCTACTTCAGCAACTGACCATTGTTCTACTTTACCACTAGCTATGAACACTAGTTTCAAAAAGGTTTATGATGACATGCACAACACATTCAAAGACTTTGTCCTGAATCTGTAACATATGTTGCACTGCAGTAACTTGCACTGCCACTTTAGGCATTTAAGCATTACAGAACAATGTGAATGATTATATGCAGTATATACTGTATCTGTCAATTTTTAATGCATTTCTATGAGTTTACATTTGTGGAACAGAGCTAAATATGTACATATCGCTGCAAATATCTTCTGTCCTGTTGATTCCACATCTGGAAAGGTTCGGAGTGAAACATTTTAGAGCTGACAAACATGTTTTGACATTGTCACCTAAGAATCACAAAAAAAGGAACTTGAAAACAACAACACTGTCACATGATTGTCTGTTCAGCAATGAGCCAGTATCACTCCACCCTTCGCAACTTCAAGACAATCACATTTTCCTCTTAGGCGTCTAGGGCTGTCTAAAAAACAATACCAAAGTGAACAGGTGACTGTTAAACATGTCTGCAGGGGCTGCCAGTGTCACTCTTTCCATTTTTGTCTTTGTGCACCATAATTATTTTGAGTTCTGAGTAATTTGGTAAACACCGTTCCTTCCATAAAAACATAAATATAATAGTGTTGGAGCTGTTTAAGACACTGGGTTTGGCCTCCAACACCTTTTTTCACCACTAACACCACCTTCACAGTCAGTCAGCAACAGGCCTGAGTCTGTTGTGCTGCCCAGAGACGCTGGAGGACCAAAGAAATGAATGTGAGGAGGTATACACTAAGATTATGAACTTCTGATCTGAAAGCAATGGACCTATCCCAGCAGTGGTACAAAGTGACATCCTGACAATGAAATCCTGTGCGTTGGATAGGTTCCTATAAACCATAAAAACTGATGGTAGAGACCATATGGAAACAATTTACACAAACAAGTCATTTCTCAATGTAAGATTGCAAGAACATCAAAACCCTTCTCAGACAGAAATGGAAGCATGTTGGCATCAAGTTGACCCTTCTTTAAGGTCACTTTTAATTTTAAATTAATTAGTTAATGTGGCCACAACAATCTTTTCATGCAGCTGCCATCATCCCACTATTGATTGTTAAAATTACGTCCACAGTCACTAGTTTTACACAATTTTGCACAACATCAACACAAAGTTAATGTGCATCAAGTACAACATGACCATAAATGAATATGGTCAAGGATTCAGTTTTAGTGTTAGTCTAATAAGATGGAAATAGGAAGAATCTCAAGGACCCCTACAAGGTGAGAGAGGGAGTAGGCAGAGGTAACTGATCAGGTTACATCATCCTAAAACATTTAATAGTAAAGCCAAGCACAACAACAAGCACTATACTGTACAAGTGTTGCTCTTAATATTGCAAGCCTACAGTGGCATCCAAACACTACTGGACCAATATATTTATGCTGCTATGGACAGCAATTGTGTTCAATAAGAAAAGTAATTATCTATTATTTTTTGGTAATTTGTAACACCAAACAGAGTGTAGCAAACTTATTTTGCTAGTTTATGAATTAACTAGCTATAAGAGATTGTTAGCCTTAAGGTTCATCACAGTTGTTAATTAAACTTATTAAATATTTATATTTATATATAAGTTAAATACTTTCACACCAAAATGTGACAAATGGGATTACTTCAATATAACATAGGGAACAAAATTAATTCAAGTACTTGTAATCACTTGACAGCACTAGTAATAAATGATACCAGTCAAGTTTCCTCGTTTCTCCTCTTATGTAGCGTGATGACTGATTAATCAAACACAGTTCTCAAAGGAATCCAAAAGCAAATATAATCATTCCCTTGTTCAACTTTTACTGCCTTTTGTTACTTTTGGGCCGCCACAGTTTCCAACCCAGGCAAGATGAAATATGTAAGGAAGACATGCTTGTACAATTGTGTAAGAGCATTAAAGATATTCTTTAACTTCTGGGACATATTGCAACAGCACCCATGTAAATGCTGCTGATTATGAGCTAGTGTGGAAAGTACAGTAAAAATGGAAAGTACTTCTCATTATAGCGTTTACTCAGGTTTGATTAAGATAATTGGCTTTAAAATAACCCATTAGCTGCTACTAAAATAATCCAAAATGAGAGCATAATCTGATTTGGTAACCAAAGAAAATCAGCATCTCTGGCTTTAGTTGTTTTCCTCGTGAGACCAACCTTTCCATAATTTCATAATTGTGAATTAGAGTTGGACAAATTTTCATCTTTGCATCCCTATAATTGCAGCCAACACTCAGCCAGAAGGTCCAGCTTCAGTCCTTCCATTCATAAAGCTCCAAGTGCCTCTTAGTGGCATATCTGGCTTATTAAAACATTAAATCTGAGCCATCACTTCCCAGCTCAAACACACTATCTTTAGCTCCTGTTCACTCTTCCCTGCAGGCTTAGGCACATCAACCTGTAATTATTTTCTTCTTTCTCTCAGGCATCATGACATCCTTAAATCTCTGGGACCAAATGACACAGATAGAAAACAGAAAAATACAAAATCAGGGCTTAAAAATACAAATAAAATAAATCTATATGGTATGTTCCTACTAGAAACAAATCACTGATGTAAGAATGTCTGTCTTTTTAAACTAAAAAGCTACCCAGATGCTCAAAAAATATAAACCTTAATTTTTTCACGCAGGATCTATTCAGACAGGAACAAGGACAAAGGTCAGGACTAAAAGGTTTTTACCTTTTTTTTATAACGATAAATCATGGTTAATTTAACAGACTTTTCAACACACATGTCAAAGTGAAAACAAATCTCTACAAGTAATTGAAATAAATAAAAAAATAGAACAGAAACAGAAAAAAAGAGATAGCATAAGTATTTACCTCGTTCAAGTTAGTATTTAGTATATGCATCTCTGGCAGCTGTGTCGATAGGTCTCAGTTAACCTTGCACATCTGGACACTGTAATTTTCCCCATTCTTCTTGGAAAAACTGCTCAAGCATCCAACTGTTGGGCTAATGTCTAGGTTCTCAGTCGGCCACTCCAGAAGATTAACATTGTTTTTTTTAAATCATTTTCCTCTCTACCTATAAAAACATTCTAAGACCTGCTGTTGAGATACATACCCACAGCATGATGCTCCCACCACCATGCTTCACGGTACAGGTGACTTTTTTTCAATGATGTAAAAAACATTTAGTCGAATAAACAAAAAGATCCATTTTGGTTTAATCAGACAATAAATTATTCAAATTGTATTCTTAATTACGATTTCAGCCTATAACAATTCATGTCCATTCATCAATCCATCCAAAAAAAACTGTCCAAACCTGCCTGGCTGTGTGAAAAAGAAAATAAGAATTGAATCAAGAAATCACTGTCTGACAAAATTAAGCTAAAAGATCTCAAAAAGCAACGCAACATGCCGCAATCTAAAGAAATTCAAGAACAGATGAGAAACAAAGTAACTGACGTATCAGTCTGGAATGGCTTTCACACCATTTCTAAGATCTACTAAAACAGTGTTACCATTATCTAAGGGGTGCGCCCTGCCCTCCCAAGACTGCTAAGTTAATTGTATTTAATTAGATTTTCTGTACAGCTCCAGATAACAGAAGTCATAGTTATCATTCTCTTTATTATTATTATTTCTCCCCGTTTTTCGCTTGCCTACTCCTCCTAGACTCTTTGTCGTAGAAAGTTCATCCAAACTTCATAACGTGTATCTTCTTTAGGAATGGTGTGCTATTTCTTTTCAGCGTATCAGCTTTTAAGCTTTTCATTTTATTCATCTTTTTTCATCGTTTTTTTTTTTTGCATTGTCACCTATGAGAATCATCATGCAACTTCCCATCAACTTTCCTCTTTTCGTCATCTTCCTGTGTCATCACAGTTTGTTGTAGAAACGTAATTTCAACTTTAAACGAATCTAAACATTTTCATCTTTCTAACTTGAAGTCAGCTTCTTTGTATCTTTTATACTTTTTGCGTTTGAGCAGTTTATGTTGTGGGTGATTTTTGTAGGTGCAGCTAGAGTGCGCGACTCTAAAGTCTGGCCTTTAACTTTTATCAAATTGTTTTGCTTCTTTTCTTCTCCTCTTCAGTCAACTTTCACCTTCCATAAACAAATTCTACATAGAAAGGTAGGAAATCTTATCTTCTTACCAGATATATGATTCTTATGGCCGTGGCCAACAGTCAACGGCTCAACTCTGAGCAGCCCATTCACTTCAATGTTAAAACTTCTCTCCCAAGTCTTGTCCAAATCAGACATGTCCTGCGTTTGTAAATCGCCACTACACCCTCATTTCTTTGAATTACCCCACAAAATATATATGAGTGTGTTTGTTGAAGTGTTGGGGTGCTTTTAAGCCTTTGAGATTTTCCAATATGACCAACCGTTTGGTTGACTTAGAAAGCATTTAGTGGAGCTACTCTGTTTGTAGGCACAGAAATTTAACAGCCATTTATGGGCCATTATTATGGCAACGTATCTCACTCAGTGTCTGTGTCTATTTCTCAACTTGAATATCTCTGTTATAAGAACGTTTCAATAAAGTGCAGCTGCGTGTGTCTTTGTGTGTGTGTGTGTGTGTTCTTTTGCACACTGTCTTTGTCTTATAATTCTTAAAAATCTTAACTATTAGAGATAAAATTGATCAGACCCTTCCTGCAACTGGCATGGACGGAATGTGTTCAGCAGTTCC
>JAUYWH010000016.1:949737-963875 GCA_034779795.1 Ctenopoma multispine
TGGAGGTTTCTTCCGTTAAAGGGAGTTTTTCCTCTCCACTGTCGCCCAGTGCTTGCTCTAGTGGGACTGTTGGATTTCCACTTTCCGTATATTTTTTTTAATGTGTAAGGTCTTAAACCTTACACTTTAAAGTGCCTTGAGATGACTTCTGTTGTGAATTGGCGCTATATAAATAAAGTTGAATTGAATTGAATTGAATAATCCATTACATTAGTATTGACTCTTGAAGTGTACTCTGTCAATACTCCTTGTGACAGACACACTAGCCTATACACACACAGACACACAAACACAACTCAATCTCTCTATGTTCCTAACCGTGATTCAGCATTTCTATTTACTGTAGTTATTTATGGACCTTTATCTGCTACCTAACTGATGATCATTTCACACACACACACACACACACACACACACACACACACACACACACACACACTGAGAGTCAACCTTCACAGTAAGGGTCTGGTTTTCACAATAAGAAATGTTTTGTGAAAAATCAATTAAACAGGTTAAAGTAACAAAAATGGCATTACTGAGCAAAATGATGTCTGCTATTTGTCATTCATTCTTTTTGGTCAAATTGCTCTGTCAGTTCTTTTTATTGTCTTTGTGAACTTGTTTGTCAACTTCTACTTTTGTCAATATTTTGACTTTGTAAACGTAACCTTTCGGTCACCTTTTGGTCCGTGTTAACTTTTCTCAACTTTTTGTCTATGTCAACTTTGTGACAACTTTTTGTCTTTGTCAACTTTTCATTTTTATCGCCTTTTTGTCCTTGTCAACTTTTTGCCTTTGTCAACTTTGTGTCATCTTGTAATTTTTGTCAACGTTTCATTTTTATCACCTTTATGTAAACTTGTGTAAACTTATGTAAATTTTTTCTCTTTGTTAAATTATTTCAACTTCTTGTCTTTGAGAATGTCTGTCAAGTATTTGTCTTTGTCAACTTGTCTCAACGTTTTTTCCCTGTCACCTCTTTGTCTTTGTCAGCGCTGTGTCAACTATTTGTTTTTGTCAACATTATGTCAACGTTTTGTCTTTGTCAACTTTTTTCAACCTTCTGTCTTTGCTAACTAACAAATTATACGTAGAAACTTAGGAAACTTGTTCTCTTTCTACTGATACGCTTTAAATAGTGACAGGACTTACAGTTTTCGCAATGCCATGGTCAACAGCTCATCATCTAAGCAGCGCATTAACTTCCATGTTAAAGCTTCTCTCCCAAGTCTCGTCCAAATCAGAAATGTCCTGTGTTATCCTTGTTACTGTCAATGTCTGTACTGTCCCTAAAGAGCCACGAAAGACCAGAAGCAAATTCCTTGTATGTGCTAGCATACAAACATCACGTAAAAGGTTCCATATGAAAATTTCCACAGTGAGGACGCTGTCCTACAAAACTACAAAAACAGAATCATAGTCAGAAAAAAGTAGTCAGAGTACCGTTTCCGGGACGTTTCAATTCAGAAAGTAAATGATGGTTTGATGCACGCCAACGCTGGGAAAACAGAAAAGGGGTTAATCTTGCATCCAAACCAATGCAATCCGACCTTTAGGTAAATATTCTGTGGACTGAAAATAAATGTAAACTTTTTAAAGCATCAGGACCTGGGTGACATTATTAATGGAACCAAGAATTATGCGCTCTGTCAAAAAAAGAGAATTTCTGGCAATCAGTTAATGACCAGAAGCTTAAGCACACTTGGGTTCTGCAGCAGGACAATGATTTGAAATACAGAAAGTCCACCTCTGAGTGACTCAAAAAAGTGGAGTGGCCTAGTCAAAGTTCAACCGTTTGTCTGATTGAGATGCTGTGGCATGATCTTCAACAGGCTGTTCATGCTCAAAAATCCACCTATGTGGTTGAATATAAAGAGTGGCCTAATATTCCTTTGATTTGATTATCCAAATTATTTAAGTAAGACAAATATGCAAATAAAAAAAAATTAGGTGTAAGGCAAATACTTTTTCACACCAGAGTATCCTGTGAATTCCTGTAAATTAAATGTACAAGAAAACATAAAAATACTTTCCAAAGTTACTGTATGTTATATCAAGATAATGTGGAAAACATAGGCTGTGTATGTTGGGGGGGGACAACCCCCCTCATCACCAGAGTTAATTAAAGCCACTGAAGCAGCATTAAGTAATGTCTGTAGCATGTTAAGATGTTTAGAGGGACAAAACAATGGTTACAGCAGACCCTTCCCAGAAATACCACCCACCCTGCCATCAGGAGGTGTCTGACTCCATATCATACTGTGGGAGTACTACGCTATATACAGTTCATCTTCCCTCCTAATTACATGTTTATGTACTGTGACTGTCTTTTGCCATATACAGCATGAGCTTATTCAAAAACACCACGTGAATGCAAGTAGCCATTTACATTAAATCTTGCAGTTGCCACATTTAGAAAGGGAGGCATTAATTCTGACACACCAAATAAAAAAAAAAAAAAGATCCAAATGAAATAAAAAGCAGCCATGCCTCACTGTGGTCACAGCCACTTTCATGGTGAAGTGTAGTGGCATATCTGCAGCCTAGAAAGTTGTTAAATGTGGACTCCACTCCCACGCCACTCTGTCATTTAATTCAAAGAGTTTACCAAAGATGCCCATGGTTCAGTAAGCACTCATCTGTGGCTGCTGAAACGCTGGCAGATTAAATGATACGGGGCAAAGGAACCGGAGATCTATTCCACAGAGACTGTTTTCTAAGTGTTTGGTTCATGAAGATGAGGTGATGCAAACAAAATTTGATCTCACATTTAGCCACCAAGACTTGAGCAGCTTTTAAGAAACACTGTTTTAGTTTCTTTCTACATACTGTTCTGTAGCTTTAATGTCATTCACATTTATTTCACAACTAATTTCAGTTTCTGTTCTCAATCATGACTTTGGACAACAAGAATTGTTAAGATCATCATATCAGCCACTATCCATGTTGGGCATTAAGGCTACAGTATTTCACTTTTTTTTCTTTTTTATAAAAAACAACCAGGAACTTCTATTAATTCCTCTTGATTATTAAGTTTTGTAGCATTCTACTACTGAGTACCACCTAAATTCCCACTGTCACTCCTCAGTAAATGTGAACTGTAAAGCAGAAGCTCCTCACAGGATAAAGCAACCACTGAAACAGCTTAGAACAAAACCTCACTCCTGCCTCCTGGTGTCTTGAAACTGCACTTTAAATCCCTGCAGGCCACCACATGACACTTAAAAACGATCACCAAGACAATTTACTGACGTAAACCTACCATCATGATGACAAACTTCACTGAGTAAAATTAAATATGAACACAAATCACACTGCTGGGGAATTTAAAATGCATCTAAATTTGGGTGTAATTTCAAATTTACTCTGGTGCATGCAGTCTACCACAACCTCACCAGTGTAGAGAGTTCAGACTGGAGAAAAATATTGTCAGATTCACATAGTCTTTACTTTTCAAAAAAAAACACCCCGTGGCAAGCCACTTAGTCAATAACTTAAAAAACTGTTTGAATTGTTAAAAGTGCTAAAAAAGGACACTAAGACAGACAGTTTAACATCCTGATTCATCTGTCAAAAAGCACAAACAGACTTTAAGGTGTGAGATGTAAGAATAAAAGGATGCTAATTTTAAAATCTGACCAACCTCCTGCCACACATGCAAATGTAGATCACCCAAATGAGACAAATTAAGAATCTAGCCTATGGAATCCACACACTCCTGCTCCATACATACACAGAGAACCAGGTTACAAGAGGGGGAGAGAGAGAGGGGTGGGGGTGGTGGGGTGGGAGAGACATGGAGGGAAAGGGAGGACCATCACCCTGAAGCGGCAGGCCTCCTGAAGACATGGCACCCGTCATTAAAGATGACATCAGAGCAGGGAGGGCCTTCCACGCAAGGTAGATCTTTCGCGATGTTGGAGACTGGCTCGTTATAAATACGGTGAGCCCAGTGCCCTGGGAAGCAGCAGCTGCCGCTCAGACAGACAGACAGACTCCACACAACTAAGGATATAACAGCACCTCCGGGACAGCAGCCTCCCGATCCCACAACTGTTTCTTTGGAGCGTAAACCTGCCGGTAAGGGTTTTTTTCTTTTTATGTGTGATTTGCTCCTCTTTGATAGGAGGGTTGGTGAATTTGTAGTAGTAGAAGTGTAATAAGCCATGTGATGCTGTGTTTACACTGGGACAGAATCTGTGCCTGAGTGCTCTGTCAGCCAAGTTGCTTATTTCACTGTGTGACAACTATGGAGAAACAAGATAGAGTGTACATTTTCTGGTAAATTTACACAATATTAAAAAATCTTAAGACAGGAGTGTTATGATTTGACTTCAGAATCAATGAGTATGACCTGGCCTGTGTTTAAATAAATGTTTGTGATGGTCATTTTGCATCTATCACAATATTGTGAGCATCAGATTAACTGATGAACAACAACACTGCACCACTTTCTTGTGAGTGAAGTGTTCTGACATTATGGTGCACCATCCTTGCACTGTCGCTAGAGACAGAATAAAAGAGCTATGATGCTTGTCCTCATGAACGGATTGTATCTTTTGCAGGTTTCGCTTCACATGATGGACCTGAGGGTAACAGGCCTTCTCCTTGTTCTCCTAGCCTTGGCTGGGGCAACCCCTCACTACCAAGTGCACAAAAAACCCTACCCTGTCAAGAGCCATGGTGAGTCACACATCCGTTTTCTCACAAGAAATGTGGATGTAAAACAACTATGGGTAGTAAGAAAGACTCTGCAGTTACAAATAGATAGCTTAAAATTCAAATGAGGGAAATAAGCAAGAATAGCACATTAATTCAAATCCTGACAAGCCCCCTGTACATTTCAAATCCTACTGCAAGCTGCACAGTTAACACTGCTTTCAGACCGTATCTGCTCCATAATTCACCATCTTTTGTTTAACAGTTGCAGCAACTGCAAAATACCACCAGCTGATGCTTTAACACAATATGTTACAAACTTAGTTATAACTTATGACAAATAAAATGTGGACTTTAGTGGTCTAATTTATTTATTTTATTTTTCATTTGACCTAGCGTCAAATCCATATACAGCCAGAACTGAAAGGTAATCTGAAACTGTGAGCATTTCAAACATGGCAAATTTCTTCATTAACTGCAGATTCCAATCATTATCCTCATCATCATTATCATCAGCAACAGCACTCCTCTGACCTGATAAAAATCACTGTTAGACTCGGTAAATGAGAGCTCCACAGCACCACCCTTCTCCATTAATTGTCATTAAGGTACACACCCAGCAGGTCCAGCACAGTGCATCTGACAGTAGGCTTTGCTTGAAGTGCTGTCAGGCTGTAGAGCTATGAGGTGGGGTACTGTAAAAGAGCACTTGTGCCATGGATAAATAATGGTTGTAGAAGGAAACTGTCATTTTTGCATGTGTCATAAAAAATAAACCTAAATCAGTGGTCATGGACTAACTACCAGCATGATGTGTAACACTATGTTTTAAAAGCCAACTAAACAATGATTCAAATTTTATGTTTAACAGTTTTGTTTTTGATGTGGTCTTGCTGTGTATCCTGACATAAAAATAGAAGAAGTAGTCCACAATGAGACTAGGCCAGCCTGAACAAAGCTGCTTCATGGTATTTTAAAAAAATAAAAAATAGAAATAAAAAAATCACATACCACGCAATTAGACGTGAAAATTTTAAATAAAACAACAACAATAAATCTAACAAAACAAACCACAGCAAGTTTATGTTAGTGTAACTCTGCAGCTGAGATAATAACAGTTAGCCAGCGGCCAGTTTAGCCAACATAAAAGCACCAAAACGATTACAAAAAAAATGCTTGCAGAAGAAAGAAAATGTATATCCTTAGAACACTAAAAATAGGTGTAATAGTACTTTAAAAGGTCAAATGTGGTTTAGCTCCTTGGTCAGCTTCTGGGGCCAGTATTATCACCTCCAGTTTGTGGTCTTACTGGCTGCAAAATGGTTCAGTTCTGGCAAAAATATCTCCTGTGGGGTTCCAGACACATCCTTGTGTGGTTTGAAAATCACAGGCCTGTCAACACATTCCCTTCTCAAAACATCATTTCAAAAGACAGGCTTTTGACAGGGCGCACACTCTTTTGGCAAAACTGCACGAGAATTATAGTGTGTAAATGAATGCAAAGTGATAGTGGCTTTATCATGATGTTGGTGCACAGGATTTTTTCTGACTTTTTAAAACCGCGGTAGATGTATTTTCATTTTTTTTGTTTTCATTTTACTGCAATAACTAAGGTGTACCTATTTACGTTTAATATATACAGATTCATATATAAATATG
Source organism: Ctenopoma multispine (assembly GCA_034779795.1). Taxonomy (NCBI): domain Eukaryota; kingdom Metazoa; phylum Chordata; class Actinopteri; order Anabantiformes; family Anabantidae; genus Ctenopoma; species Ctenopoma multispine. Next base: position 956,056 of record JAUYWH010000016.1, read on the forward strand.
TTTAGAATTTTATATAATCTTTTATATAAAGACATTTAAAGACACATCTAAATTAGCCTTTGTCTAACTAGTAGAATCAAACCGCAACATTTATATTTAACTTCATTCTTCATCATCATCATCATCAGTTTATTTCACTGACAATTCTGTCAAAGATTCTCTTTATCCTGAGAAATGAGAGGAAAAAACAACTAGGTACCTGGCACACTTGCAATGAAAATCTCTGTAATGATAAATGTAGATTAGTAAGTAATAACATTTATACCTAAGTGCATGTATGCCTTAAATTTTATGCAATGTGGTAGAAAATGCATCAAAGTGATGCTGACAACTTGCTAACCACTACCTAAAGTAAAGTAAAGTAAAGGACCCATATACATTCATGGTCATGGGCAGGGCTGAAAATTAAAGGTTGCAGTATAGTGAGGCCAAATTAAACTGAAATGCACTGGTGCTGCTGTACTGGGTACGATGCCAGCACAAGTAAGCTTGGTGAGAATTTCACCTCAGACCAGTGGTGCTGTGAAGACTATCCTTGAAAAAAAAGTAATGCAGTTCCCACAACCCGCCCCACAATCACAGGCTGTAGTGTTTTATGTCAGATTGAAGTGTTATTGAGAAGAAAACCAAAGTTATTGTGTTATTCATGGACTATGAAGGCATATTATGTAATGCAGTGAAAGGGCGTCAAAAAAATGAGAACATGCTTCAGATGGAAATAATTTCTTAATTCTATACACATTTCCTTGGAGAGACAATATTTTTATGTTTTGTCAACTGACATAATGAGTGTATTTTTCTATAGCATCACAAAGAATACTGTGAAGTACTACCTTTACATTAAACTCATGACTCATAACTTGATTACATCACATGTATCTGTATTTCTGTATTTTCTAGCTGTTGAGGGTCCTACAGGTCCCCCAGGTCCTCCAGGTGAGCCAGGACCAATGGGACCGCCCGGAGCCCCAGGAAAGAGTGGTGTAGGACATACAGGGCCACAAGGACCACCGGGAGCTCCTGGAACCCCTGGGTACTCTCAAGCAGGTAAACCTGGTACACCAGGAGCCCCTGGAAAACCAGGTGGCCCTGGCATCCCTGGCGATAGAGGTGCACCTGGCGCAACTGGCCCAATAGGTCCCAGAGGTGCATCTGGTTCACCTGGAATACCAGGACCTGCTGGACTTTCTTCTGTTGGCAAACCTGGACCAGCTGGCATCCCTGGAGCAATGGGGCCAAGAGGAGAGCCCGGTCTAAAGGGACATAATGGTCATCCTGGGCTTCCAGGTCCCAAAGGAGAGAAAGGCATTGGAGTCCCAGGAGTTCAAGGGCCACCAGGTGCCGTTGGACCAATGGGTCCAGCTGGTATGCCTGGTAAACCTGGCATTGGTAAATCTGGTGTCCCTGGCTATCCTGGAGAACCTGGAAAGGATGGCATACCAGGAAGAGATGGTGCTGCAGGACCAATGGGCATCCCAGGGCCAAAGGGTCACACTGGACCTCCAGGAACAGGAGCACCAGGGAAACCAGGTGAGAATGGTACCCCAGGTTTGCCTGGACCTTTGGGAGCTAAAGGTCCACAGGGCCCAGCTGGTCAGCCAGGCGCCCCTGGCATGCCAGGTGTTGGCAAAACAGGTGAACCTGGAATACCAGGCAACAGAGGAGCCCCTGGTACTCCAGGAACCACTGGTCAGAAAGGAGAGCCAGGCCCAACTGGTTTCACTGGTCAACCAGGTGCTCCTGGTCCTATTGGTCCAGCAGGTCCACAGGGTGCAAGAGGATTCCAGGGTGAGGGAGGCCCTGTAGGACCCAAAGGTGACACTGGTATGGTAGGTGCACCAGGCCCAAGGGGATCCAAAGGTGAACAGGGAGCTCAGGGTTTCACTGGAAAGCCAGGTGTCCCTGGTGCAGTAGGTCCTCCAGGAACTTCAGGACATAATGGTCATCAGGGTCCAAAAGGTGCACAAGGTCCTACTGGTCTCCCAGGAAGCCCAGGTTTAAATGGCGCCCCAGGACTGAAAGGACACACAGGCCCCGCAGGAGCACCAGGAAAAAGTGGTGAGAATGGAAGGCCAGGACCTATGGGACCAGTTGGGTCCACTGGTCCAGCAGGTATACCTGGACCAAAGGGCCACCCAGGTCTCCCAGGTCCACCCGGCCCAGTGGGCTTGACAGCTAAAGGAATTTCTGGCCCTCACGGTCCACCTGGAATTCCAGGTGCCCGAGGGCACGATGGTCTCCCTGGTCCTGCTGGTCCTCCTGGTCCACCTGGCCCACCTGGCGAGATCATCTACCACCATGAGAAGAGCATGCCCATCAAGTCCCATGAGGTTGTGATGCCTCATGAGATCATGAAGGCCCCTGTGTCCGCCTTCAGTGCTCTACTGACCACGGCCTACCCCCCTGCTGGAAGCCCAATTCAGTTCAACCACATTCTGTACAATGGGGAGAACCATTATGACCCCCACAGTGGTGTGTTTACCTGCCACATCCCAGGTCTCTACTATTTCAGCTATCATATGCATGTCAATGGTGCCAATGCATTGGTGGCCCTCTACAAAAACGAGGAGCCAGTTGTTTTCACCTATGACGAGTACAACAAGGGCTTCCTGGATCAGATGTCAGGCAGTGCTGTTCTTATGTTGCATACTGGTGACAGAGTATTTGTCCAGATCCCTGATGAGGACAGTAATGGTGTATTTGCAACAGATAATGTTCACTGCTCTTTCTCTGGGTTCTTGTTTGCTTCAACGTGATTTCACAAATCCAAATTGACCTCGAAGCCCTTACAAATATTGAACTACTCAGAGAAATATATCAGTTTACAAAATTCAAAATAAGATTGAAGGGTAAATATGGCTGCAAGTTTAGAAGTTTAACTGCCTCATACAGGACTTTATAATGAAAATGCCTCCGACTTGCTCACACAGGTATTAATGTTGACTAAAACTAAAATATATGCTTTCAATTGACCCCTTTACCTAGTTTATCTTGTACATGATAGAACATGACACAATATTGGAAGATATTTTAAGTGGTGCTCTATAACTACCTGTAACATTTACAGCACGTCTTTTATTTGTGTTTGTTTTTAATAATGTCTGTTGTTTAAGAATTTTCCTGTAATATACATACAAAAGACATACAAAACTGTTGTACTATATGTTAGTAGAGATCTCACAAGCACTGTGATAAGCAAGAAACACAGAATGAGAATTCAAACTGCATTTTTCTTTCAAAACAACTATGTCCCATTGGATGTGTTAAGTTATGTACCACTTAATGACCAAAACACAGAATAAATGTTCTAGTCTGAAAAAGAAAAACATCCTCTGTCCTCTATCCTTTTATTTTTTCAATTTTAGCCTGAGTGTTCTTCTTTCTTACACTGGTGGTTATTGACAAAATAAAGCAGCCATAAGTATTACTGAGCTAAAATATAGGCAGCTTTGGAGTGAAAGGCTTACCTTTGAATGCAGATGTGTTGTAATTGTGGTCAATAGCAGCAAGCATATCTTTCCAAAAGTCTGAATTCACCTCATTTCCTCGCTGTTCCCAAAAACATAAAGTTAGATTTTAATGTTTTTCCACATGAAAATATACACAATAGCATTAAACAGTTTTTTTCCATGAAATATTACCTTATGCATCATGTCCACAACTCTTCCACAGAGAAGAGCACCAGGTAGATCAAAGTAGTTGTCATAAAAATAGTATTTTGCTGCAAAGACCAAAAAAAAGATGAGTTAATCGATGAAGTCTAGTGAAAAGGGAAAGGAGAGAAAGCCCAGGTAATGCACATTAGCCTGCGTATATGGTAGTAAAAACATACCAGATCTTGTGAAGGAGGTATTGAGGCTGTTGAAATGTTTCCACTCCCTTTTGGGACCATAATGCTTAAGGATTTCTTCTGTGCTGAGGTCAATGGTTCCATGTGTGGCGCTAATCAAGCAACAAATACAACTGTTCTATCATCTCACTTTAAAGGTCTGAGAAAATAATTGCAGCCTTGACAAAAAGAGTGAAAACTTGTTTTAGGAGGCAGATATAAAGCATACCGCAAGACAGTCCCATCTTCAGCCAGCTTCACGAGGTTTCCATCCTCCAGATCCACCACTAGTCCTTTAAAACTAAACAAAGTGCTGTATGTTGTAAATATAGTATAAAGACAGCAACCCACATCAACACTGGACCACTATGAGCCAAAAGGTCCACAGGACAAAAATGCTTGCTGACTCACTGCAATCACATTTTAGCGCATATGAAATTATAAAGGTAGTGTACAGGTAACAAGGGACCCAAGTGGGAGTCACACCAAGTTATAGTCCAATATTTCTTTCTAGTTGGTGCCCAGCAAATGCTGTGGGCTACACAGATAACTGCAAAACCTTCTGGAGAAAACCTGGTCTGATTAGAAGAGATGGCACCAATCACACTAGATGGTGCAGCTCTATTATTCAGAAATATTAGAAATATGGCAAAGTTTATAAAATAACCTAAACCATGTATATTTATATAATGTGTAAGGTCTTAAACCTTGAACTGAATTGAATTGACAATTCAAAGTCAAGACGAGATACAGTCTTGCAGTCCTACAGAACAAAATAAAAACAAAACAATTAAATGTGGACTGTTATCAGATCTCTGTCATCTAAATCCCTGTTAGTAATTGACATGATAATTGACTATAATAGATGTGTTGCTGAAATCTGGCTGCAGCAGGAATGTGTCAGCTATGTGATTTGTTTGAGTTTGTGTTTGAGTAAACATGATAAGATTTCCCATAATGCAGCTACTGTTAGTAATGCATTTGTTATTTGGCTGCTACTAATGTTAATGTGATCATAGCACAACCTAAGTAGAAGAAATCAGGGGATGCTCAGCCAAAAATATTATTACTTTTTTCTCCAAAACCCTACAGACAAATGGAAATTTAACAGTATGCTGTCTGAAAGTGATGCAGTAAAATCTAGAATAGAATTAAAAATCTTAAAAGTTCCATCATATGTTAAAGACCTCATAGAACCATATTATCCCAGCAGAACACTTCACTGTCAGAGCACTGGTCTCCCTTGGGTCGTCCCAGTCAGTATCACAGTCACAATACATGAAAACAGGTAGTCATTATACCTAGGCTGGGAAATAAGCTGCTGCTGCTGACTCACCAGAAATCCCATGTAGCAGGGGTTAGGTTCAGCAGGTCCTTGTCATAGCCTTTATGTTCCACTAGATATCTCGTGAAGCTCTCATAGATGAGCTGCATAAAAAATGAATGAGATGACATGAATGAGCAAAGCAGATTAATTAATTAATTAGGTTAGGAAGTTACCACTAATGCGAAATACAAACTGAAATGAAGGTGTTGATATGCTTTTTTTTTTACTGACAAACTCACAGGAATTCTGCGTCCATCTTGAATCTACAAGCTAAACTTTAGTGTCTTATTAATGTTCTGAAACAACTCAGATTAAGCTGGAATGAGGAGACAATATCAGTGAGTCTCCTCTATTAATACGCTGCAGACTCTGCTTTAATCTCTAGTTTTTAACAGATGTAAAAAGTGAATGAGATTGTGGTGATTTTAGTAAATGCTGCTTTTCCAGAGCCACAGAAATGGTGTATTTTGTTCTCTGTGGTGGAGAAAAGTTGATGTTCTGATGTTGTCCTGTGTGCAGATAAAACTTGGTTGTATTTATATTTTTATGAAGGAGGCTTTGAGGCTTCTTCTTATTTTATTTGAGATGTTAACATTAACGTCAGACTATAGAAATCTGCTGTTGACCATTGATAACATAGAAAATGTACTAATACAACATAAATCCATATTTTAATTTGCTTAACATCAATTTGTCAGTCTTCTGTAGAGTGGAAATATTAAAGTAATGATTGGGAAAAGAAAGAATTTGCACCCCAGCCAGTGTGTGTTGGTCATCACTCCACAGTCACATCCAAAAGCCATTCAAGTTCTTTCAAAGAAAACATATTCCCCATGACTTTAGATTTGAATGACTTTGATGTTTTAGATGTATTTCTGTCATTTTTGAGGTGGGGCGTGAAAATATTTCTTCCTGCCAAGTAGGGAAGAACCACTGGACTACCCAGAATACAAATGTGTGCCTTTTTAATCATTTTAAAAATAACAATACATTTTAATAGTAAACACCAAATAAACTTGCTAACTTTGTCTCCTGCTAGGTGCTGTGAATACCAAAACAATGAGCTAAAAGAGGCTCAGCAACAGAGTTGGGAGTTAATTCACTATGTCAAGGACATATTTGGCATCACACATAGTTATAAGATTAAATGCTAATATGAGACATATTGATTTGTGCATCTTTACATGTTATCAAGTTATTTGTCTTTGTATGGCCAACAAGCAGCTACTTAAATCTCATTATTACCAAACTTGTGATACTATTCATAACGCAAAATTAAATATAAGGCAAACCTTAGTGGTAGTGTCAGTCAATAAATTCTATCAATGATTTACAAAAATTTGATCAGTAGGAGTCAGCTAAAATGTATTCTTTTTCTGGTTCTCTGATCTATGCTACTGCAGTGACAGGAGCAGCAGAAATACATGTTACATGTATGGGGCAAGAGAGACAAACAAACGCCCGCCAGGCCTGATGGAGCAGGCTGGATTGATTATTGTCACTCAGTGGAACACAATCCGTCTAATTCCTGTGAGTCTGTGGTTACTGTAGCTCCTCATAACAGTAAAGCAAATACTGTCTATGTAAATGCATGATGATCTCAGCTGCCAATAAGAGGGGGGTGTCACTCTGCGTGACTGCAGCATCAAAATCACGCATCATCCTACAGTCAAATGCACTAATGTGCGTTTCTCCGCTGGGTAACGTTCTTCCTACAGGCGAGGCAGCCTCGACAAGCGAGCGCGGAGCATATCGACAGCTGCGAGCTATTTTTAATCCAGATGTGTTGCGGATCGAAGCGTCACGGCCACCGTATGATTATGTAGCGGAGCTAGCTGCCCCCGCGCTCACACACACTCACCCTGGAGGTCTCCTTCAGATGGTAGCGGCACAGCGTGTGGTCCAGGTCAAAACCGATAACATCACAGTCAGACAGGCTGAAGTATTCGCTCATTGTAGCTGTAGCTGTGGGGGGAAACTGCGGGGAAAGCGCACGGGATCCTGACGTTACTGTGCACACATGAACTTATGCGCGGCACCACAAACACCACCACCGTTCCTGATGTGTCAATGTCACTGGCTGACGGCGGGGAACCGCTCTGCTCAGTCTTCGTCCGAAGTGCAGCCAAAGAGGCTTCTCTTACGCCAAACCCGGTCCTCAGTGAACGATTAACGTCGATAAGTTGCCCATATGTAGACAGAACTTAAACTCACTGTTTACCAGAAGAAGGCGACAGAGAGGCGAGTGCGGGAGCGTGCGCTGCTTCCGGGTGTGAGGCGACACCGTAACGGACAGAGTATGTGCGCAGGATGACTGTGGAAAGCGCATTGGTTTATGAAGGGTTGGATAAAACTACTGGTTTCTATAACTCGCATTTCATCCCTTGTCATTTTTAAAAAATGACGATTCTAATGCAGCAAGAAAAAGCTGCATTAGACCACTAAATATTTTTTGGTCCTATTAAATGAGCCTGCTTACAGGCTTCCACTGTACCTAAATATACATATACAGTAATGAAGGCTTTACTTTACTGTACTTGGCAGATGCTTTTATACAAAACATACTAGGAATTGTTAAGTGCTAGACAATATGTGTGTGTGTGTGTGTGTGTGTGTGTGTGTGTGTGTGTGTGTGTGTGTGTGTGTGTGTGTGTGTGTGTGTGT
>JAUYWH010000016.1:967680-980013 GCA_034779795.1 Ctenopoma multispine
GTGTGTGTGTGTGTGTGTGTGTGTGTGTGTGTGTGTGTGTGTGTGTGTGTGTGTGTGTGTGTGTGTGTGTGTCAAGACTTATTTGAAATACTTTAATGTAGGCCTATTTGTACTTTAAACTGTGCATCATGATCAAATGAGACACACATTTACTTTATTGAGTATTTTATTTTCATGTAAATCTCCTCTTATGCTCCAGTACCAGTACATTTACTTATTACCTCTATATATAATATACATATACATATAATATAGATTTTTTGTATGAATCACTTTAAATACTACAATTTCTGCACATGAAGCATACGAAACGTTTATAACACAAACACATAAATAAACCCAATTAAACAAATTAGACAAAAAATACATTATATTCATTAATTAACTTACTTTAGAAGATTAGACAATGATTTAGTCATACATACAGTATCTGTGTGTGACAAAAGTATGTGAACCTCTTAGATTATCACTTCATCAGGTCAGGTGTTTCAGGCAGTGGAATGACAGAAAGGTGTAACTCAGGAAAGTGCTGCTCTATTTAAAGAAGAGAAATCTGCATCTTCACTATTACAGTCTGCTCTTGACAACCAAAGCAGCACAGGACAAAGGCAAGTTTGTAAAAGTGTGTCAAGACTCGAAGAAAGGAGATGTCTGAAGATCTTAAAAAAGTTGGTGTACACCTAATGGTAACTTGCTGCTTATGTTGCTGTGTAGCTACAGACCAGAGACCATACTGACCCCAGTGCAGCACAAAGTTAAAACCACCAGGTGGATTTAATGTTGTGGCTGATTATTGAAACATTTTGAAATCTGATGTGTCTGGGTCCAATAGACAACTTTTCACGCATGGAAGAAGCTATTCTGATGAGTAGTTAAACACTTCAACATTTCATTGGCATAAAGTGGACAGAGAGAGACGGAAGACAGGGAAAGGAGCTCAGTGTAATGCAGGAGGTCCCCCAGCAGACTAAATCTATAGCAGCATAACTAAGAGATGGTTCATAGTCACCTGAGCCATCTCTAACTATAAGCTTTATCAAAAAGGAAAGTTTTAAGTGTAGTCTTAAAGGTGGAGAGGGTGTCTGCCTACTCTCAAATAGAATAACCTCAGTTCAGAGTTGTGTCTCTTGTTAGTGGGCAGCTTCAGCATGACATCTGCTGGTCTGTCACAATGATAACTTAAAAAGTGTAACAATGACACAAAGCCTATGGTGAATCTAAACTTTGATACTTTACCATCTTAACATTTTGCAGTAAGTAACAACTGATATCATCTTGTAACTGTTGATAAGTCACAGTTACATGAAGTGTAAAAAGTCTTGTTAGTTATTACATTTCCTTTTATTTACAACATCGAATCATTGTTGATTTAAATTGTCTTTTTAATAACAAATCACAAAAGAATCGTAGAAAACTGTAGTAAAGTGAAAACTGAATAAAAATGTTAAGAATTGGGTAAATAAATGTCGTGGTGTCCTCCCTCACTGCTCAGTATTTGAGGATGACCTTCTGTAGACAGAGATGAATGTCGCCTACTACACTATATTCCCAAAAGTATCAGCTCACCTCACAAAATCAATTAATTCAGTGAACAAAGTAAGGTCCATAAGTACATGAATAAGCGACTTTGGTGTGGAGGAACTTAACTGGCCTGCATAGAAACCTGACATCAACCCGATACAACACCTTTGGGATGAGTTGGAGTTTCGAGACCGTGAGCCAGACATCAGTGTCTGACCTCAAAAATGCTCTCCTGGAAGAATGGTCAAATATTCCCGTAAACACATATGTAACACTATATTCCTTCCAGTTCTTCCATGTCCTTTAGGAGACAGTCAGTGACTTAGAAAATTAATTAATTTGTGCTCTGACCTGTTTCAATGAGTCGTTTTGTCTTCATGGTTTTGTCCAGGACACTCATTCACCGGTGTATTTATGCTATAGTAACTAAACACATTCACTGCACCCAGGGATCTTCATTTTAATAAGCTGGCTGCACCAGTAATGATTTAGGTGAGTTACTTTAAAGGGGTCATGCAGTCACTTATTATCACTTCTATATAATACAAATACAAAGTAATAGTTATTATGAAATTAAATAAAATGAAAAAAATCGTTTTTAAAAAATATTTAAATTATAATTTCGTGTTATTATAGTAATATTATTGATTTAATATTGTAAAAAAAAATAAAAGGCAGAGACTTTATAGGCACAGATTTTTCACTTTTAATTAATCAGATCTTAACCAAGGCTGGCTTACCAGCTGGGTAAAGTAGTCGGCTACCTTGAAAAGCCACCCTCCCCTTTTTTCATTTTTTAATCATTTGATTAATTGAAAAATTGTTTGCGTTTCAAGTATTTGCACGATTATTATTAAAGTACATCATCAACCAGTGTGTGTTGTTAACTTAATTTTTGGCTCCCATCTATGGCCTTGCTAATATTTCATCTGGTCATGCTTTTATGATCTAATTGATTTGATGTATTATCTCCTGTATCTCATTGTGAATTCAAAGTTTTAGATTTTACAGCTTTATTTGAATTACTCTCTGGTGGCCTTATATAACATTGATTTTCTTCCTGTCACACATAATGACGTAACAAATGTGTGGTTCATTTGTATCAAAGCCAACCCACGCTGATGTTTTCTGCTATTCTGCAACATGACCAGCAGAGGGCGTGTGGCGTCAGCGCTGGGAACGTGGGGAGCCCCTCCCCTGAGCAGGTGCAGGTGATTGGAACACACCTTAACTTCCGACTCGACTCTCCCTCCAGGAGAGTTGGTATTTAAGTAGCGCTCACTTCTCCCCAGTGTGTTTATTTAGCTGTGTGTAAGTGTGTGTAGTGGGACTTATTGTCACGTCCTGGGACTATTAAAATGCCGCTTTGCGTTCTGGAACGTGGATCATGATCGAGGAGAACCTGTGTCCGTCCTGAATGATCTGCAGTGATTGATTGATTACCATGGAAGTATCAGAGATCCAAGTGAGGTGCTCCGCGTGTTGGCACCGTTTTTTGGCGTGTTTCAAAAAGCCGGAGCAGGCTACACAAACGGACAGCAGGCCTAGGACCAAATCCGACACACCCGTTGGACACGCAGAGCCGAGCGAGCCCAGGCCGTTACCGCCGCTGCCAGGGGCCAAACCGTGGGACAAACCGGGGGACTATTACGTCGCCCTGTATGATTACTCCGCTCGCACCGGGGAGGACCTGCGCTTCAACGCCGGGGACACTTTAGAGGTGCTGGACAAAAGCGCTGGTGACTGGTGGTATGCCAGAGCCATCACCGGGAACTCAACATCCAGACAGGGATACATCCCCGCTAACTATGTGGCGCCTGTGGAGAGTATTGACGCAGAACCGTAAGTGGTGGAAGATCATCTTCACCTCTCTGTAGTATTTTGAGAAAAGAATAATAAGTAGTTAATTTCAAAGAGATCGATGTAACCGTTTATTAAATAATGTGTTGACTTTTGGATTAAAGCAGCTTAGTTAATAATTATGTGTGAGCAGGAAGTTTAGGTTCACAGGTTAATAATTCACAGGAAGACACTAAAACGTCTCTGCTGAAATTCCTGCTTAACTGTGACAGCAGCTGGTGAACAGAGACAGAAACTGGCTTCAGTGTAGAGTTCAATGCTCTGTGAAAGGCTTTCACAGGTTCAGATACTGTAATGAGGGATGGCTTTGTTTTTTCTAATAAAAACTAGTTCTAGTTCCCTTCCCTGAGGTGGCTGCGTTCTTGGGAAACCTCCTGTCATAACCAAAGTCCGACACATGTCTCGGATTACTTCTGAGAAGTAGTAATGTCTCCATGTCACTGAAACCTGCTCCACTCTGGTTTTTCCTGTTCGGTCTGCGACGATAAATAGTTTCTAGTCCCCTTTGTGTGACAGTTTCACTGAGTCACAACTTGGTGGACATGTTGATACATTGATACACGTGATAATTAGTTTCAGTCTAATTAGAATCAGGCTGTTTAATATGTTTTACATTGTACTTGATTAGGTATGAACTACTGGATCTTTATCAAGTAATTCAGACATTATGTGAGTAGAAATGCTAGAGGAGCAAAATGCTAAGTGTGCTAATTATATGATCCCAGTCTCCATCAAAACCAACAGGTGGAGAACCATTGAATACTGCTCTGGATTTTCCATACACTGATAAATGAATGTACTAGTGGCCACTTCCCAGTACACCACAGTGTCATGTTTCTTTTCTCGTGTTGATTCACTTCTCAACCAAATAATCAGCAGGTGAACGTTCTCACATTCTTCATGGGTCAGCTGCGTAGGCTTGGCTTAGTACATTTTCTGTAATTTGATTAAGCGTAAAATGATCAATGATAATGCATCCTGTGAGGTTAAGATGGACTGAAATACTGAAGTCTTTCTTTTATGTGCTGACTCACTGTACCGTCTGTGCATCTATGAATGGATTATTATGACTTATTCATTTGTGCCATATTGTAATTAAAAAATAAAAATAAAAAACACATCTGAGTGTCCCACTGCTGCACTGGGAGACATGTTTCTTCCTCACAGTGAGGAAACTCAAACAGAATAAGTTTAAAGCAGAAAGCTTTATACAGATAAAGCGGTTTAGCTGGGATTGCTGAGTCACTTCTCTCTCATTTGGCTCTCACCCAGCTCATTGTTTCCCACTAAAGATGTCAAACTTGAACAATGAGTCATGAATCTACTCGTTCATATTTTGTGAAGGGTAAATAACTTCATTGGGGCTTAGAGGAATAAGCTCTATCAGAGTCTGGATAAACGAATGTTCAATTTTGATTTGCAGATGGTATTTTCCTGACACAAAGAGGCTGGATGCAGAGAAGATGCTGCTGGCTGAAGGGAACCAGCAGGGTGCCTTCCTCATCAGAAACTGTGAAAGTCAGAAAGGGGAGCTGTCCCTTTCAGGTGAGCTAGGACAACAAGTTCTGTCAATGTCGATGGCTTGGAGTTGCCAGGTTTCCCCACTAAAAGCAAACAGTGCTGTTGTGCAGTTTCCCTCAAAGATTCTACCTGGTGAAATAAATAAAATACAACAGAAACACCAATAAAATGTTCTGAATAAGTTAGTTTGTTTAAAAGGAACGGTTGTTTAATAGGAAAGCTTTCAAATCTTAAAAATAAATAAATAAAACGAACCCTCATTTATTTAGCAACAACAATTTAGTCTGTTAATTGACTGTTCGGGGACATTTCTCCTACAATAGATGCTGGTTAATATATTCAGACTCACTGCTTTAACTCTGTCTGAGAATTAAAACAAGACTCTTATTTTTGTAAGACCAAATCTTTTTTTTTTTTTTTTTTTTTATTTAGGAATAATACCAAAATACACTGCTCAAAAAAAAAAGGAACACATCAGATCTTCATTAGGGATAAAATCATGCTGGATATCCACACTGATGTGGAATAGGTAATAGGTCAGTCAATGGTATCAATTCCATCAACCTCCAGGAACTGCCTGCATACTCTGGCCACATGAGGCCGGACGTTATCATGCACCAGGGGGAACCAAAGACCCACTGCACCAGTGAAGGTGCCATCATCTATCCTGCAGGTCTGTGTGTCCCTCCATGGATATGCCTCCCCAGACAAACACTGACCCTTCACCAAAACGATCATGCTCAACAATGTTGCAGGCAGCATAACGTTCACCACAGCTTCTCCAGACCCTTTCACGTCTGTCACATGAGCTCAGAGTGAACCTGTGCTCATCTGTAAAAAGAACATCGTGCCAGTGCCGGACCTGACAATTCTGGTGTTCTCTGGCAAAGGCCAGTCGAGCTCCACGGGCCCGAGCAGTGAGCACAGGGCCCACTGGAGGATGTGGGGCCCTAAGGCCCCCCTCATAAGGTGGGTTTCTAATGGTTTGGGCAGAGACGGTCACACCAGTGGCCCGCTGGAGGTCAACTTGTAGGTCTCTGACAGTACTCCTGTTCCTCCTCGCACAAAGGAGCAGGTGCCGGTGCTGCTGATGGGTTAACGACCTTCAGCGGACCTGTCCACTTCTCCTAGAGTAATTGCCTGTCTCCTGGAATCTCCCTCATTCTCTTGAGACTGTGCTGGGAGACACAGCAAACCTTTAGGCAATAGCACGTCTTGATGTATCATCCTTGTGGAGCTTGACTGCCTGTGCAAACTCTGTGGGGTCCAGGTATCACCTCATGCTACCAGTAGTGACACTAATCCTAGTCAAATGCAAAACTACTGAAAAGCAGTCAAAAAAAAGAGGAAGAAGAAGAGGCGGGGGGGGAAATGTCTGTGGCCTCCACCTGTAAAACCATTCCTGTTTTTGGGGTTGTCTTGTTGTTGTGCCTTTACTGCACCTGTTGTTAATTTCATTAACACCAAAACAGCTCACACTGATTAAAAATCTGCTACTTGACTGACCAGATCAATATCCAAGAAGTTTGACTAACTTGATACAATACTCTTAATTAAAAGTGTTCCCTTTATTTTTTTGAGCAGTGTATAATAAGCAAGTAAGTACAACTAAAAGTACCTGGAGGTCTGCTAGCTTAGTGGCTACCGTTAGCTGTGTCAGCAAACATTTTAAGAATATTGCTGTTGAATTGGCTTAGTCTCTTCTCTAACTGTTGATGATACAGCTCTACTACATTTTAGCGTTTACCATTAATGTCTGACTACCACAGTTGTAACTATTGGCCACTGTTTGCTGAACATTAGCTACTATGTTTCTGTCTACACTAGCCCACTAATTTTTTTAGCTGTTGCCCCTATTAGAGGGTGGAAAGGCTGTCTGAGACTGCTATGTTGCTTATTGGATGAAAATGTTGAACAAACTCGGCTGCATTGAGTTCAGGTTGGGTGGCTGACAACATGCTTGTGTTTGGGCCGGGTTCAGTGACCACACTTTAAGGATCATGTTAAGTCTGAAAAGAGAACTTTTATAACTTAAAAGAAAATTTGGACAGGAATAATCCATACAAACTAAACTAACCAAAAACAGAAAGTATGTGACTGAATAATTCTAAACTTAACTGTATTAAAATGTTTGTATTGTCTCGACACTTTTCAAAAGCAATCGGCTCTCCATCAAATTTCAATTGCACTAGTGTATTATTCCACAGTATCGGTACAGTCTGTGTGCTTCTATGCCACAAAGCACACATTTATAACAAGAGTATACTTCAGTGACTCACTTGTTCCCTCAGTTGACTCAAATGAATGATGGTTCCAAGGTCATGAAGTTGAATAAACTGAGGTCTGTGCCGTCATAAAAAACAGTGAGATAACATTCTCTCTCTCCTCTAATCTGTCTTTATACTCTGACCTTGCTCTTTCCATTACAGCCAGATTCTTTCCATGTCCATTCATTAATGCTAGTTCATTTTACAGCTACCAAGTCCACAGATTTTTATTTGTTTTTGTTTGGTAATTTATTTATTTGTGTCTGTATGTGAGAAACAGGTCAGTGAAGTGAAAAAACATATTTACTTGCTAATTTCACAGATGTAATTGAGTGAAAGTCATGTTTTGTGTTTTATCTGCAGACTTTGAATAAGAGCTGATGGGATGAGTCATTAATTTTTCTGTTAGAAAATTATTAAAAGGTTAATGTGTTCCATAAGGAGCAACAACTCCCCCATGGGAAATTCCCCAAGGGGAAATTGTAGGAATGTTGCCTATACATGACATCATTACTACGAAGTTTCAATGTCTTGTCCAATGACATGTCAGAATGTGACAGTTAGGAACTGGGAATTGAACCATCTGGGGTTTATGAACAACCTAACCTCCCTGTTGCTGTAGATTTAATTTAAAATTGGCATTTTTCTTTATAGTTGACAATCAAGATCATATAATGACAACATTTTGTATAATGTATAAAAAAATTAAAGATTCCATATGACTTTTCTTTCAGTGCTGGACAATGGGAGGGTGAAGCATTACAAGGTGAAAAAACTGGACAACGATTACTTCTTTGTGTCAAGGAGCAGGAGCTTTGAAACACTGAAGGAGTTAGTGGAGCATTACACTAGACAGCCTGATGGCCTCTGTGTCCGTCTGGGTGAACCATGCAAAAAGGTAAAACGCACCATACAGTCCAACGTGAACGGCTTCTCTTAAATTCCATTATTACTTAATTTCTATGAAGTTCACCTAGGCAAGTATTAGTACTAAGAATATGATGTTGATGGTTTCTGTTCTTGTAGATGGAGGCTCCACAGACTTATGGTCTATCCTACAACACAGCGGACCACTGGGAGATTGACCGCACATCCATCAGGCTGCTGAAGAAGCTGGGCGCTGGCCAGTTTGGCGAAGTCTTTGAGGGCATATGGAATGAAACCACAGCAGTTGCAGTGAAGACTCTGAAACCAGGTAGCTACACAAAGCTATTACTTCTGTTATAGCACCACTTTTTAGTTTATTTACTAAAGAAAATGTTTCAATCTTATTTGTATGTGGCAAAAGTATCAGAAGCTCTTGGATTATAAATACCTTTGAAAGGGACAGGGTGTTGGGTGTTTCAGTCAATGGGGTGACAATGGGGGAATTGAACATTATCTCTAACTAGATTTTTACATACAGCACTGTGTCTCAAAATCGCAGGTTATTATGTGCTGTTACAGCCATATATATTTTTCTCAGATTTGACATTAAGACAACTAAAAACAAAAAATGGTTTCTTGGCTGCTATCCATTCACAAAGACCATTCTAGATGACAATGCCAGATGCTGAGCTAGGCCCTTGCTGGACTTCTTACAGTCTCTCAAAAAAGAAACTTTGACAGGTCTCCTACTCCTATATTTGTCCAGATTCCTTTACAGGGACCACACTTGCAGTATTTGTCTCTTCAGTCTACAGAAGTTTTTTTTTTCTAACGTTTTTGTGTCTTTTTTTTTTTTTAATACTGTGTTTTCTATTAGTCTATATTCCCTAGTTATGCCTAATAAAGATGCATAGAAATACATGTATATTTTCATAATAATGCAGAAACAACAAAACTAGTGTCTAGGTGTATTATCTGCATGGCTATCAATAGCATGTGACTTTGACATTTGAGCACTTGCAAAAGACAAGTAGTACTCATTATTGGCTAATTGTTTAGAAATTTAAAATAAAATAAAAAACTTCAGTGTTACAAATGTCTGGCAATAGTGGGAACAGGAACCAGTTCTCGTTTGGAAAAAATACTGGACATTTAGCACTAGCGTTGTTCATTTAGATGTGTAACCAGACAGAAACAAAAACGCTACAGTTATTACACATGTTCATCAACAGAAGATCCATCAAGAATGGCACTAAAGTTAAATTAGATCTCAGTGTCACTGAACACCTTTTCCAGGTACCATGGATCCAGAGGACTTCTTGAGAGAGGCTCAGATCATGAAGAGGCTGCGGCACCCAAAGCTGATCCAGCTGTATGCGGTCTGCACTGTGGAGGAGCCTATCTACATCATCACAGAGCTGATGAAGAACGGCAGCCTGCTGGAGTACCTCCAGAGTAAGATGTCCTCATGTTGATCTACAGATGTGATTATGAGTTATTGCTCCTTTATGACGAGGTCAGAGTCCAACACTACTGCTGCTGCAATTCTTTGAACACAAGGTTCCCACCTGTGGGAAGGGTCAGTCTGCATTAGATATTATTTCAAGCAAACAACCAGTTTAGATCCTAAATCTAGACTTAATTCCCAAACGAACACAAACTACATATTTTACGTAACTTTTTTCCACATAGCCTCATCCAGCAGCCTATAAAAAGTTCAGTTACAGTGTTAGTAGTTACACTATAGATTACACTAGATTATGCGGTAGATGGATTAAAAAGGTAAGGCTTCACAGTTTAGTTTTTTAGACTTCGTAATTGTACTTGGAGAATAGGGTCTAAAGTGAAAGACAAGCACAGGCTAATGTTCACCTAGTTTTATTTCTCTGCATCCGGCCAGTACAGCATACCAGGTTGACGTCACGTTGAGGAAGAGAATGTTTTCATTTGATTTACAGTTGCTGAATATGAGTCATCTTAGCCGTATGTGTGTGTTGTCACATCACAATCTCTGTTCAGATTTGCATGTATGTGGTATTTCTAAAAACGACGACGTAAGCTATTGTAGTTCCCTGATAATGAAGGTACTTTAAAACCCTTATTGCCAGATTCCTGCGGCATAATCTGTAGAATCAGCATGACATACACTGGGATTATTATCTTTGATACACATCACATTAATGAATCATCGTTTTGAAGTTTTCATTATTGCGTAATTCAGCATCTGTACATCAACAGCTAAACAATAACTGTGGATATGTCAGCTTCAGCTCAATTGCACACCTAACATGCAATCTCTATAAATTAAGGACATAGAAATACCTATTCACAAAAACAATAATCGCATACTGTACACAACTACATACTGTATGTACACTGTACAAACATGGAAGTATTACTGGTAACCTGGCTGAATTAAGTTTTAAAGTCTCAGTTGGAATGAGTCTCTGACTTAAGTACATATTACTGGAAACCAGTTCACCCCATTTCAGTTTTGATATGAGGATTCTTTAAACTTATCGTTTCCTGTGAACTGGTGTCGGATTTAAGCTCTGAACTCCACTAAGTATGTTAAATGTCGAGAAGAGGAGAGGCTATAAGCTTTATCACAGAGGAAAGTTAAGTAAACCTTACTTTTAAAAGTAAAATTATATGAACCAGTGTAGAACATGGAAGGCACTGTGTCTTCATCTATAAGGTCTTACTATTGAACTATTGAAATTTTTTTTTTTACCTATATACCTACATGCGTACATACCTACATGCGTACATACATACCTATACTTTGGTATGACAGGTCACAGTAGAGACTGGCTTTAAAAGTTCCTCATACCAGCTCTGTGCTGGGAAACACTGGTTTCTGGTGCGAGGTGCCACACTATTAGAATGAGCTAACAGGCAGCTAGCTAATGTTTGTTCATGTAGACAGTCGACTTGTTGCTCTTGGGCTGCTTTTTTTCACAGCAGGCATTTTGACCGTCACTGTTGTACAGTAGCTGTATTGAACGGTAATGATGGCTGCATTCCATTTAGATGTATCATTTGCAGGTTCCAAGGTCTGTGCATGTTCACTGAAGGTGAACAGATGTAACATTGACATTACTAGCTCCAATTATTCTATTCCTGCTATGACGAGTCATAATGTGCTGTGTAAAAATTATCTCTTGGAAATAATATGCAAGTGATCATGCAACTTCAAGACTTTGTTTGATGGTTTTGCCAAAACCATACAGCTGGCATTGGTTTGCAACAACTGTAAGACCCTCTACCATTTAAGCCTAAGAATATTGATCCTCGCTGAATAATTATTTCACCTTATCAGCTTTTTAATGCTATAGTTACGTTGCACCTTAATTAAAATGTGAATTGAGTTCAAATTACACCCTTGTTAACATTGTTTTTCTCATTTAAACATTACATTTTCAGATGTTCACTGGCTCCAGTTTTAATAACAATTAGTAAAAAGGTTAAAGCTACAGTATGTAACTAACTAAATGCATCTTAGGAGTATTATTATTGATGATATTATTATTATTATTATTATTATTACATATATTTCTAAAGCACATTTTCAAAAACAGATCTGTTCACCAGCATTATGTACAGTAAAATTAATAATAAAATATGGCTTAAAAGAAGTAAATTAGTGCGAAGAGCTATGTTTTCAGCTGTTTTTTTAAAAGCTAGAATGGACGTGGAAAGTTAATACACGTGGGTAAAGGGTTCCTAAGTTTAGGTTCTATGGCTGCCAAGGCCCTATTACCCTTGGGTTTTAAACGAGTTTGAACAGAAAGTAAAATTTTAAACTTAATTCTGAAATCACCTGGAAGCCAGTGCAGGGACACTTAAACTGGTTTAATACGCTCTCTTTTTTTGTGTTTATTAAAACCTTTGCTGCCGCATTTTGGACTAATTGTAGGCGAGTTATAAAGGACACACATCTTTGACCTTATTTTTTTTTTATTAATTATAAATGTTTTGCTATATTTAGAATTTTGTCCAACAAACTACAGTCGTGGCCAAAAGTTTTGAGAATGACACAAATATTAGTTTTCACAAAGTTTGCTGCTAAACTGCTTTTAGGTCTTTGTTTTAGTTGTTTCTGTGATTTACTGAAATATAATTACAAGCACTTTATACGTTTCAAAGGCTTTTATCGAAAATTACATGACATTTATGCAAAGAGTCAGTATTTGCAGTGTCAGCCCTTCTTTTTCGGACCCAAGAACACAGCCATGAATAAAGAATGGTACCAAAACACCCTCCAACAGCAACTTCTTCCAACAATCCAACAACA
>JAUYWH010000016.1:981018-992872 GCA_034779795.1 Ctenopoma multispine
TTGCTATCAGTCAGGATTTGGCCCAGAAGTTGATTGAGAGCATGCCCAGTTGAATTGCAGAGGTCCTGAAAAAGAAGCGCCAACACTGCAAATACTGACTCTTTGCATTAATGTCATGTAATTATTGATAAAAGCCTTTGAAATATATGAAGTGCTTGTAATTATATTTCCGTACATCACAGAAACAACTGAAACAAAGATCTAAAAGCAGTTTAGCAGCAAATTTTTTGAAAACTAATATTTGTGCCATTCTCAAAACTTTTGGCCACGACTGTACACTTGTACATTTATGTTATCATTAGAATCATATTTAGTACTGTTTAAAATGCATTGTTTCTTTGTAAGGTTGAAAAACTTTAATCCCAGAGTAGAAATGTTTACATGCATGTACTTATTACATGTATTGAGTTTGCTTACTTTTCGACACCTCTGGCTGTACCTTTATACCTGAATCATGGCAGGGCTGTGACCCATCATGTCGCTCTCTACCTTGGTAACAGAGGACAAGGGTTCCACACTGGGAGTCCATGATCAGATTGAGATGGCTGCACAGGTGGCATCAGGCATGGCATTCCTGGAGCTACAGAATTACATCCACAGAGACCTGGCAGCCAGGAATGTCCTGGTGGGGGAGAACAACATCTGCAAGGTGGCTGACTTTGGCCTTGCCAGGGTCTTTATGGTGGGTTTCGACATTTTTGCATACTAATCACACAAGTACAGCTTATTACCTGAATGTAAAATATCTCCCCATTGGCGTAAGCATTTCATGCTCCAGGAGTGGCAATATGATTAATGACTAAACAAGGACTGCAACTCAAAATCTGTATTGTTTCTTCTGTGTTTCACTAGAAAGAGAATGAGAATGTGTATGAAGCTAAAGAAGGCACAAAATTTCCAGTAAAATGGACTGCTCCAGAGGCTATCCATGACAACAAGTTCACCATCAAATCTGATGTGTGGTCCTTTGGAATCTTGCTGTACGAGATCATGACTTTCGGTCTGATGCCGTACCCAGGTACCACTTTTATCAAATCCTTCATAATTTTTTTTACAAATGTTGTGTAACTGATGCAGCCATCTAAACATGTGAGCACAGAGATCTCCCCTGTTAGATCTGTGACCATGTCCCAATGTGATTGTTTCAGCCATGACGAACTACCAGGTTGTCCAGAAGGTTCCAATAGGCTACAGGATGCCGTGCCCCCCCAGCTGCCCCAAAGTTATGTATGAAATCATGTTGGATTGCTGGAAGGAGAAGGAACAAGACCGGCCCACCTTTGAGACTCTGCAGTGGAAGCTGGAGGACTACTTCGACCTGGATGTGACATCGTATGATGACGCCACCCGTTATTAGCTCGTTGACCCCGCTGTGGCAAGTGTGAAGAGGGGAAAAAAAACGCACACACTTTACGAAACAAAATCGATCTCAAATACAAACTGTTTTATGACATGAGAGAATGGAATTCATTCCACTCACTGAAGTCAAATGAAGAGTCTAAAAGATTTGATCTGTAGGTGATGGAATCCTGAGCAGTGAGACAACTGAACTGACTTTCCATCTGTGCGATTTATCCAACTCTTCTGACTCAAGAATCCTCCAGCACCAACAATGCCACTGTCAGTGCAACTTGACAAACCTGTTCTCCTTGCAAGTGGCATAGCACACATACTTTGCTGCAATTACCTGCCAAACTCTTACTGCAAGGCGTTTTAGAGGAGTCATGTTTGAGACTTAATGTGCTGGTGTCTTGGAGAGAGAGACTAAGTGAGTGACAGGTGCTGTCATCTCAGTTCATTCCTGTCACATGTTCTGTGATTATCAGAGGTGAACTTAACACCATTCAATGAGAAGCAGTGGTCTTTGGCTCCAGCAGTCAGAGAGGTCTGCAAAATTAAAGCGCAATAAGATTATCTCCTTATCAGCAGACTCCATCTGCATTTCTTTTAGACAAAATGTAAAAAAATGTTGACACCCACTATTATGTCATCAAAACCTTTTATTTCCATTTTCAGTGACATTCTGCAAGAGAGCTAAATATATAATTTGTACAAACTCCTGCAGACGTCATAGAGGAAATGACGCATTCAAGTGCACAAAGAAAAATACGCTCCAATGAGAACATAACATTAAATTGTAATTATATACATTTTTACATATATTCAAATGTTTTAGTTGTGACCGTGCCTTACATAATGACCAGAACACAGTAAGCATTTGCCTGAATTAGTGTTGAACCTGATAAATCTTACTGTCACTGTCACTTTTAGCCTTGTTTTGGTTTGCACCAAC
Organism: Ctenopoma multispine; assembly: GCA_034779795.1. Taxonomy (NCBI): domain Eukaryota; kingdom Metazoa; phylum Chordata; class Actinopteri; order Anabantiformes; family Anabantidae; genus Ctenopoma; species Ctenopoma multispine. The sequence goes on from JAUYWH010000016.1 coordinate 983,312, forward strand.
CAATATGGTGCACCAACTATGCTACACATGTAGTTCACAGAGTGATTACAAGAGTTTTCTGCTTAAATTAACTGCCTGGAACAATGGGTGACTCAAATCACTAAAGCTGTGAGCTGTAAAATCATGTATTTAAAAAAAACAAATTTCAGTTCTCACATCAGCTGCTGACAAGCATTATTATGAAACTGTTGCTGAACAGTTTCATAATATTGAGTAGACTGTTTTAGTGTCTACTCAATTCACTGTATGTATGTTTTTTTTCTTTTCTTTTTAACCGTACCCTCGATAGCTTTGGTTGCTAAAATTAATCTAGTGTAAAATAATTGATAATCTAATCTACCCTAATTAAACTGCTTGGATTATTGGAGAAAATATGTTCTATGAGAAATAAAGCTTTATTATACTAATACATTATGTTCAGCAAGGTAATCTTCACAAACAAACCACTGACTTTTAAAGTCTAAATGTAATTTCCAGAAATAAAACTGTTTGGCTATAAACAAGCTGCACCAGTCACATGACTTTATCACCACCACTAAGCTTTTTAACCTGTGTTAATCTTTAACCTGTTTTAGCACATTTACCTTTTCTACAAAGGCGTTTCACCTTAACTGATAGTGTTCATGACTCTGTCAGTTGCTAGCAGATATGATAACTTGTTGGGAACCACCTTTTTAAAATCTGTAAAATGTACTAGTAAATTTATGTACTAGACTAATACTTGAAAAACTCTACACCAGATATTAATCACAGACCATATTTCAGACATTTTAATGGAAAAACAAATAGTTTCTGGATTTTAGGACTCATTCCTATAGCACTGTACGGTTTAATGTTATGTTCTGTTAATTTGTTTGCTTAATTTAAGTGGTTTAACACCACAGGATATACTTTTGACCACACAAAGATATTAGTTTTTCTTCTTGATACTGTACTGGCTTGGCTGGCAGCTCAGTTAGGGTGCATCACACCTGACCTACAGTACAACAGCTCAATGACTGAACAATAGGACACTGGATGCTCTTTTTTTTTTTTTTTAACAGCTGGGACCATCAGATGCCCTAAAATGTAAGAGACGGCACATCTGAACATATGCTCAACACTTTTGCTTTACTTTAAGAGGTTGAACCTGGTGGATTAATTCCTTCTTGGAGGATTCTGTATGATGTTTTTTATGAACAAATTCCAGTTAATTGTACATCATAACCATGGCAGTATTAACATGTAATCATAATGTATTTTAATAAAATAATTCTTTATTCATAATTAAAATTTTTATATTTAGTATGACCTTGGTTACTAATGTTAAGATCAGTCAGAAGCATAAAGCAGATGTGGTGGTGATGATACAAGTAAAATAAAAATTTAAAAGCATCTGTTTAAATGGGTTTTATAGAAGTCAGCAGGCTGTAGAACATCGTGCTGATCAGCTTTACATAAGTTACTTCTTATGGTTATTCTTTAACTGAATCGAAAGAACATTTTGCAGGATCTTTGATTGAACACATTATTACACAAAGAAGCTTTACATTTTTCTATTTTAAATAATACAACAGATGGAAATGGCCTGGTCAAAAATGATGGGACCCTCAAAGAAAGAACTGTTTTAATAAAAGTGTTTTCTGTTTTTACTTTCACATGTGTCTTCAATCTTAACCGTAATTGTAATCAGTCCTTCATCTAGAGAACTGTCGTCAGTCTGCTGTTTGGTATCACTGTGTGCATCAGACTGAACATGGACCAGAGTAAGCAAAGACCTGTCCTGGAAGATCAGAAATAAAATTGCATCCAGACATGTTAAAGGGAACTGTAGCCGACTTCCCTGGACATGGCTTTAAGAGGAAAATTGAGTTTGATTCTGTTTATCTGGGTGTAGCATTTTTCAGGGAGAAAAACATTTCAAGACAGAAGAACTACATCTTCAGACCAGACCCTTGCAGGGTCTGACATCTACAGGACAGTGGCGACTCGGGCAGCGTGCACATGCTGGACAGGAACGAACGTTGGTTTGAGTGGGGAGTTAAGGAGGCCATTTACATGAAAAAAGAACGACCATCAATCTGAGGAGGGGGCTTAAGGGTACAACTTTCACTATTTTACAATGCTGTGATTGCAGCCATCCCCAAATCTCTGTGAATGTTACTCATGACTATCGGTCATGCGGTCATAACAATTTGCCCCCCATTGTTAGTCAGTGGCGCTAATTTTGTTCATTATTCAAAGGTACCGTCTATAAGGTTGAGAAATCTGAAGTCACTTGGATGAGTGATGACAATTTTCTCCCACTGACAAACGCTACATCCAGATGAACAGAATCAACTTTCTGGGACTGTAACTGTTTACGTTTTGAGGCTGTTTTGCTGCAGTTGAGTGCCTTGAATCTGTGAAGGCCACAGTGAAGTTTTAAGACTGTTGAGGAATTCTGCAGAGAAATACACTGCTTAGTGTCAGAAAGACTGCCCACATTACCTGTTGGCAGGTGTAAGAGCTACATAAATCACTTGTTTGCAGTGACTGACTCTAAAAATGGTGCAACAAAATCTTAGTTAAAAGGTCCCATTATTTTTTTCCATGTCATTGGTTGTATTATTATTTAAAACATTCTGCTGAATCAAGAATCAAGAGCAAATTTATATTAGTATTAATAGATATTTATGTTTTTTCTTTAATTTCTTCTGTCATTTTCCAGTTATTTCAGAGAAGCTTGTTGTTTCTTGTTTGTAGAAATGTGTTCATGTCTGCAGCCTTTTTACCTTAGAATGCCCAAACACAAAGGTTTAGACACCATTGTACACTTACCTGTGAAGTATTGTTTTTGGCAATTTATGTGTCGTTTTGAAATCAGTTAACGAACAAAAGATCTCACACATGGGGCAGAGTTGTGCTGAGTTGCTAATCAGTGGCTAATCATTAGCACAGTGAAGGAAAAAGCCTCTCCACGATGTAGTCATACATGCTACCAGTGATCAAGAGAACATCTCATTATCATGACAGGATTCAGCACCAGATCGTTAATAACAAGCAGTAAAGGAGGCTGTGGTGGGGGGAGCGAGGGTCCAAGAGTCCACACAGCCACTGGTATTAAATATGATTACACATGATAGAATGTATCAAACATTATCTGGCTTCTGGCTGAGGAGGTCAAACGATGTAGCTGTGGGTGCTGAACTGTGAACAGTCTAGATGTCATTGCCAAATTTGACCACATGGTGGTGCTGACACTCTGCTGACACCCCTAATGTCATGCTAATCATCAACCTTCAACCCGATAAAAGGCTGTTTGCCTCGGACAGAGAGAGACTAGTGCAAAAATATCAGTTTCTCTGATTTTGCTATTTAAAGGTTTACATTTAAGTAAAATTAACATTTTTGTTTTATTCTGTAAACTACTGACAACATACCAAAATACCAAATTCCAAATACAAATATTGTCATTTAGAGTCTTTATTTGCAGAAAATGAAAAATGGTCAAAATACCAGAAAAGGTCGTGTTTTCAGAGCTCAAATAATGCAAAAAACCAAAACAAGTTCATATTCATTTGTACACGACACATTATGGTTTAACTTTGGAATTGTTCAGAAATGTTGGTTGAATAACCCTGATTTGCAGTCGCAGCTTTCCCTCCAACAGTTTTTATATTGCTGTTGGGTGACTTTATGCAATACCTGGCGCAAGAATTCAAGCAGTTCAGGTTTGTTTGATGGCTTGTGAGCATTCATCTTCCTCTTGATCACATTATACAACATTATCCACATTATATAACACTGTAAGGGTTTTCCAGGAAAAGATGTGTGTCAAAGTATAACTATTTGTTTGCTGGAGTTCATTTGCAGCCTAAGCAGTGGCAGGATAGATAGATAACACAAAAAACACTATACACAGAGATGGTACATACACTATGCATTAGTGCAACTGAAGCTTTTATACATGTTGTGTAAATGTATGAGTGAAGAGCAAATATGTAATAAATATATGTCCTATTTCAAGATCTGAAAGCATGAGTCATTGTTTTATTGAAAGAAAATGAAACATTGAGCTTGAGAAGTCTCTGACTGAAGGTCAGAGTTTGACCAGCAGGTTTTGGAGATGATGTGAGCTGTTCAGCTGTTTGTGCAGCATGCCTCCTCTCCACAACCACTCACACTGCTGCCCCAGCAGACAGCAGCAAAGAAAAAAAAAACATACATGGGAGACATGTATGCGTAGGTACTTGATCTGTAGCTGCAGTTGGACAATTAGTGACTCTAAATTGTCCAGAGGTGTGAATGTTTGTCTCTCTCTCTCTCTATATATATGACAGGCCGGTGGTAGACTAACGAGCTGTCCCGCGTGTATCCAGTGCCCAGCAAATCTTTACAGCAAAAGCCGTTCAGATAAAGGATGGATGAAGAGATAAATCAGCTGGGCATAAGAGTTATTCTAGTTTATAGATACTGTAAATGCAAAGTGATTAACAAATATTTGTTATTTCAACCTGCAGCTGAAACATGTTGGGCGTAATTGTTGCTATAAGCCTCGCTGTGTTACAAGCCTACCACACGTAGCACCGAAAGCTACGTTGGTAATGAAGTTGTTCAGAAAGTCACAGGACACCAAACGTGAATCTCGATGCATCTTGATTCACTGAAGAGGCTGCACTGCAATGTTTAAAAGCTTTTTACAAACATGTCCCAGAGATAAACTATATGCATAATTTGGATAATGAATAAGTAACAGTGCAATATAATCCATCTTCCTTTTAGTGTCTCAGATACACGTAAGGCTGAAGATCCACCTTGGAAAGCACCTGTCTTTTTCCATTAAAAAGTGTATTTTTCCCCATTTACCATAATGCCTCACAATAACACGAGCGTGTTCTAATGCAACCTTGTAAAACCAACGCAGATTTGCCCGTGGTCATAAATTACAAGCAGACAACGGGTGATTGCCTCTCAAAGGGAAAACAAGTGGATGAGACAGGTTTAGTGAGAATTATGCAAATGAATTGCTCTTGTTTGCATAGAGAAAGGAGGATTTTGAAAAGATGGGCTTCCTAGAATGAGATGGGTAATTCCTTTTGCAGCCAACGTATTTATGAGCATAGAGTTAATTCCGTTATTCACAGAGATATGTCAAGACGCTGGATGTGCTTCTCCTCCTCTTCTTCATGTCTGCAGGCATCAACATATGATTGACTGTGACTAAATTCCACTTTGTATGGAGAAGCATGTTTGGACCAATGTAGAATGCACAGTTTAATTCAAAATATGTGATTTACATGCTGTGCATCAGCATTATGATGCTTGTGTATCATAAAAGATGTGAGACAATAAAAGTGTATTGAAGTTAAGAGCCCCTTTTTATAGGGTTGTGTTTCTTTCTTTTTTCAGTTTTAAAAGCCACTACCACCCTAGTTGTCCTCTTTAGAGTGCTGCACTGGGCCAAAACTGAGAGCTGAGCCTGATCCCTGCACTTCACCTGCGTATTTTGCTGATATATATGGAAGCCTGCACATGCATCCCTGTGACATAAAACAACAAAACAAGGAGCAATCATTAACATAAAATGGTTAATAGCACTTCAATTCAAACGTCCCCTGAAGCTCATAGGTTCATTGGAGATACATTCAAAACAGTATCTACAAAACAAGAATGGTTAAGAGTTTCAAGGAAGTTTGAAGTTTGTAGTGGAAAACTACTTGAACATTGTGCAGAATAAAGTTTAAGTAGTTTCAGTAATTTGTTTGGCTACATACACTGGCTGCTCCTACAGCCTGTATTGCTGTACTGATGTAGCTGATGTAGCTGCTCTGGTAACCAAATGGTTACAGTGTGCCACATACATGCAGGGTCCCAGGTTCAAATTTAGCTGGGGCCCTTTGCTACATGCCACAACCCTTCTCTGTTGTTTCATGTCTACCTCTTCACCAGAGTCTATCAAATAAAGGCAAAAGATGCCCCCTAACACAGTCTTAGAAATGTACCTGCTGTTTCAACCTTGTCTCTTTAAAAACCACTTACAAACTGCAAACACACCTTTATTTAGGGAATTTATTTTGAATGAGTATATGTTGACAATTATTATAAATTACAAGTTACATATACATTGTTACCAAACCTCACATATTTTCTCTGATATGTTCAGCTAAAAAAAATCTAATCTTGACTTTTAAATGACTGGGTCGGAGGAACTGCTGCTTCCAGCGGTTTCCAAACCATAAATTAAGTGTTTTTCAGTCAGTAGAGATAATATAACATGATTATAAGACTAGACATTGTCAGCCAACATGATCTCTGATTAATCAAAAAAGTCAGTCAACAGAAAACTCTGCCAAATATGGTGCATTAAAGAATAGAAAAGCATCAGAGGAAGCAAAGAAATTAAAGCCTGGCCTTTGGTTGTTAGTAAGCAAAAAGGCAGAAATGGGCTGTTTCTTGATGTTGACTATCGAAGACGTCCAATTCAAAGTGGTGTTCTTAAAAGTCATCAGGTGAATGTCAAATCAAATCAAATGACAACTGACAGACAACTTCCACACAGGAAGGATGTTCAATGGCTGTACCCAAAATCAATCAATGAATCGCTCATTCACAGCTACATGTGCATGTAGCATGTGCTACATGAGGACGCACCGGTGCGTCTGACTACCTATGTTTCTTTTCCCCTTTTGTCCCCATAACAAACTGTGTAACATGCAGGTGTTTGGACTCATTAATTTCATCACAATCTCAGCTATATGTGCTCACAGCAAGGATATTCATTTTGAAAAACCCAATTTTTGCTTTTTTCAAAAAACACAATAACAAATCTGAGCAGTACGTTGAGATTTTGTACACAGGTCAATCATTATTTTTTGTCATTGCTGTCAGTGGTCTGTTGCACGCCAATTTTGCCATTGTTAAAACTGGATGCAGTGCTTTTGTAGGATTGTTAATAGGAAACTACTGTATATATACTCACATTGTGGACATTAAATGTAACACACTCCATTATACACTCTATTCCTATAGAAGCAGACTACGAGTAGAATTCACATACAGCTCCTGCTCAGACACTACTCAACAAATAAACAAGTAAGTACTTATCTAATCTACGTGTAGATGGAGAAGATTTAATTCTCATAAATCCTTAGAAGCAGACAGTGAAATGTGACTACGTTTTTTGGTCATTTGATTGGTTTACCTCCATCTAAAACAGTGATTCCCATGCACTTGTACTGCAATAGCTACTTCTGCTGCTACCAGTGAGCACTTGGAAAGGTTTTGCTTAAACAAGTTTACAAGTTTTAGTTTATAGAAATCACACATTTTTGATCCAAAGGAGAGGACACAATCTATAAACTGGCTGAGATGTGAGGATACCCTGGGTTTGCTTTAGTGCAAGAAAGCTGAACACAAGGAGGCTAAAACAGGCTGTAATTATGTATGTGGTGTGGAATTGGGTGAGGTTCAGGAAGCCTGGTCCATTGGGATTGGAGGTAACGTGATGGATGGACTCCTCCTCTGCTTCTAGCATTGATCCCTCAAACTCAGGGAGGGGGGGGGGGGGTCAGTATTATAGCATCTTCTCAGAGATAAATGGCACATACAGTAGCTGTAGTCCTGAGCTCCTCCATTCCAGGCCTGGACCATCTTCATCATGCATCGACTGGCAGTGGTGATAAATGCCGTGCTGTGGTTGCTGTTACAAGAGCATGGAAAAGGGAGCAGGCTGATTTCTAGTAAAAACCTGGAATTCATTAGCAAAGTCACAGTAGCCCTGACCTTTCATTATCATTTCATTAGTACCTCTTTATTTAATTATCTGCACTCTGTGGGGGTGCAGAACAGGCTAAAGCACATGTTGTTAAGAGAAAACCTTGAACACAGGCCACAGCAGGCCCTGGAGTGATCAAAAGGTGCGGTGGATACTGTTAGGCATCTGTGATCTGGTGTCCTGAACTGGGGTTTGTCTGGAACGTTACATGACATCATGTGTCCATGTGACTTAAGGCTAATATCTCAGTCAGTGGTGCAAGAGGAAATGAGATTGTTTAAAGTCAGAGAAATGCCTTGAGGTAAAGTCTTGCATTAACACTGAGTCAAATGTGTAATTTTAAAGGGGTCACACACCTGGGGAGAGTTATTCCCGACTCTGAACTTCCGCTTAACTCTGTGGATCTCACAGGATCTCTGTTTAGCTCAGTGTTCCTTGTTCTTCTGCAGTCTAAACTCATGAACTTAATTTGCACTAGCAGCTGTTTGAGGTATAAAAGAAGCCAGACAAACTCCTTGTACACTACCTGTCCAGCGCTACGTCAGCAGACAGAGAAAGTTAGCAACTAGCTGACAAACAGGGCTATGATAAAAATGTATTTAATTTATCAAATACTGAACAGGTTTATGCAGTTTAGGTCACATCATTTAGCATTGTCATTATGCAGAATGCCCAGGGCATTTATTAAACTATTGTATCATTATTATTAGCAGCTTTTGTGGTTGGAATCATGTTTACATGTGATTAAGAAGAATAAATCACAAACCCCATCTCTAGATTTAGAGTTTGATGCTGCAAAACATTTAAAAATATAGGTACAGAGGCAAAATAAGACAGAAAACAATAATTTCAAAATTATCAGGTTAATTGGTAACAAGTGAGGGGATCAGTCAATATGTGAAAATATTTCTCAATAAAACATTGCAAGGAATTCAGGTCTTTCACCATCTGCAGTTCATATCATTGTGACAAGATTGAGGGACTCTACAGGCAAAGTGCAGAAGCTACTTTGAAAGGTGTGTGAGCTTCAAGCACTCTGGCAGCACCACATGAGAAACCATCACAGCAACATGATGAATGTAACCATACAACCATGGGGTGGCTGTGGGATCGGTGGTTAGATTCCCGTCCTTGGGCAAGATACTGTATCCCAAGTTGCCCCCGGTGTCAGGTCAAGCTGCATAGCAGCTCTGCCATCAGTGTGTGAGTGTGTGTGTGCTTGTGTGTGTGAATGGGTAAATGAGAAGCAGTGTAAAGCGCTTTGAGCACCAGTACAGGTAGAAAAGGGCTATATCAGTGCAGACCATTTACCATTTACCATTTACCATACATGTTCAGGAGTACTTTGAACAGTACAAAACAATTTGAAACACTAAAACACAAGGAGGAAGCCGTACATCAAACACTGAGTTCTCTGGGCCCAAACTCATGTCTGATGCACTAAAGTTGAAATGTGGTTTGATGTTTTCACAATTGTCAACACAATTGTCCCACGTTTTTGAGTTTGTCACCTGTTGTTTAACAAGATCATTTAATGCTTACTGCTTACTACTGGGTTGTTGTTTAGAATGCGTCATATTTTATGAATTAATCATATTTACCCGAAATCTTAACCTGTAAAGTAACTAGTAATCTTAAGTAACTGTAATGGAGTAAAAAATATAATATTCCTGTCCAAAATGTATTAATTAAAAATGAAACTGTACAGAGCTGTAGGAGAAAAAAACAAGCAGCTGTAGGTACTTTAAAACACACACACACACACACACAAACACACACACACACACACACACACACACACACACACACACACACACACACACACA
>JAUYWH010000016.1:1038806-1050390 GCA_034779795.1 Ctenopoma multispine
CAAGAAAAACAATGGTGTGCTTGGTTTTAACGTAACTTTATTCTATTGCTCCTATTGAAAAAACAAAAGTTGTATCCGACTTCAAAATGGCCACCATGGTTACCACCCATCTTGAGGAGTTTGCCCCCTCACATATATTAATGTGCCACAAACAGGACTTTAATTTCACCAATCATTCCCATTTTATTAAGGTGTATCCATATAAATGGCCCACCCTGTAAATTGATTGGCCGCCCATCATGAGCCTGGTTCTGCTGAAGGTTTCTTCCGTTAAAGGGAGTTTGCATATGAGAAACCGTTGAATGAGTAAGTCTAATTTTAATGCTATTTATTATTCATAAGTGCATTCTAGGGATGACCTCTTAATTTCATTGTACTCGCACTAAATGACAATAAACCCGATTCTGATGATTGTGTTGAACACCAAGCAGGATCCTTGCATTAGGCTTGGGGCAGTGAAGGTGTTCTGGGATGTACTGCAGTCCCATGTTGACTGCATCATATTTTGCCTGTAGGCAAACAGCAGAGGGTCCACCAAGAGCACACCCTGTGTGGCCAGACTTCCTGGTGTTTTGTCTATGAAAGAGTCAGCTCACCTCCTCTTCGCAGGAGTTACTACTCTTAGCTTAAGACTGTGATACAACTGTTCTAATTTTATTTATTTTTATTTCTTGTACCTATTTATTATTTAGCAACTACCCTAATGCCTGTTGAATGTTGCACTATGGTCCACCAGAAATTACACTTTGTTTCCCTGTATAAAGTGACAATAAACCTGAACTTAAACTTATTATTCACAGAGCAAGATGAGCTGATTATATCTTTATGTCAAAAGCTGCCTTCAAGTATCTATTGCACTCAAAAAACATATACAATTGCAATTCAACCATCACCATCACTTTTCAGTATCCTCTTTTTTGTGCCAACAAAAAATGAAGAGTGATGAGATATGGAACAGAGCACATCTTTATGACATAGCATGGAGATGTTGTTAATGAAAAAACAGATTGCTTTAGTATGATGAATGTGGTGGGGGAACCAAACTAACTTCTGATATAATTTTGGATGCTTTTAAGGGCTATATTAGAGGAATGATCATTTTTATCAGCAAAAAAAAAAACTAATTACATTTCCAGATCAAATAACAGAAGAAGATGTTTTAAAAATATTGTACCAATTGTTTAAAAAAATGTCTTTACTAAAACAAGGATATGTTTTATAACCATAGCCTAAATTTAATTCAAATAGAGCTTTTTACTTGATGGTAAATAAGCTGGGAAACATCTAGTAATGCTTTCTATGTCTCATTGCAATAATGTAAGAAGTGACATGTAAACTGTATAAATGATAATATCTAAACACATTTGTATAAGCACAGAATTCAGCATCTGCGTTTTTGACCTTGCAGAGCTTTATAGCTTTTGCACTATACTACATGTACGTTAACATTGCACATGATCAAAAAGTGATGGCTCCTTCATTTTTTTTGCTTGTTTTGTAGAATGGCTGTATTTTGTTCATCATTATACAGTATATTAAGGAGGTGCTCTCCTGTGCCTTGCAGTCAAGACAAATGTTATTTATGGTACAGCTCGATATTATAAATCACATACAATATTTGCATCAGGGGCTTAATTTCAATTAAAGTTGACAGAATCAATCAAATAAAACTCACACTGAAATTATTATTGATATATTTTTAATAAAAACTAGCAGCTGCTCTGTCAAAACTAATCTCACTAGGAAAACAAAGCTTGCGTGCTGTGAATCAGCAATCAGACAACAATCATGTCGAACTCAATACTTTTAACCCCTTTTAAACACAGGACTGTTCCTGAGATGCTGCACTGACAGTGTGGGAATCCTGTGGAGAGTTTTTTTCAGAGGAGACTATGTTGTCTGGGTTGTACAGAGTCGACACGTAGCAAAGTTTCAATTTGTTTCGGATAGGTCCATTGGCTCAAACATCTGCTGCTAAATACCATTGGAATGTGGTCTAGATATTTTTTGTTTAGTTCAGTCTAGATGTACCTCTTTTAGGGCTTGCTGTTACTCTGCAAAATAATTAATTGCCTGCTTCCTCTTCATTTCACAACGTAAATGTGAGTCTCGTCCTAGCTGTTGCCATTGTTAGCCACTGTATTGGATGGCGACATTGAGGGAGGACAAATAACTCAAAACAACAACTGTTTTATAGTAAAATGATTTATTTAAACATCAAGTTTGATGTGCACATTTTGTAACAGTCTGATTCTGGCTCAACCTATTTACATAATTGTGGCTTGACAGTGCACAACATTATTCCTATTACAAACTACTGTTATAGTAATATATATGTGGTATTCCAATAAACTTATTGGAATACCACTTTAATATGCCTTCTTGATCATGTCATCTTGTAAACACATTAGACAGGAGAAATATAAAGCAGTTTGTGTTGTGTAGAGAGGTTTATATCAGTGTTATTTCACTAAATGAAGTGACCAAAGTACTAGGGAACTAAAGTGTGATGAGCAAAGTGACCTGCTCTGATCAGGGTATGGTAGACTGGACTCGTATCAAAATACCATACCCTGCAGTCAAGGCAATTACTGCAGTGCACTGCAGGAAAATATCACTTCACAGATGTGACACTGCACTTTATGCAATGCGCTGATATAAAAATAAAGTCCCAGGTGTGATTTGTCCAAATACCTGAAACAGCATGTTACGTTACCCTAACAAGTAACCTCTAGCAGCTGTATGAAGTATGACTGCTTCCTGTCAGGGGGAGAGATAGAAGAATGTTAATGCTTGCCTGTTACAAAAATGGCCACAATAGCCAAGAGGGGTGTCAAGTACAGGTTCTGGGTGTGCCGCTTCCGCATGCAGTATCTGCTCTAAGAACTCTAAACAAAACTCCTTAATACATTTTACATTATAGCTCAGTTTGTCAAGAGAAACTTTATTTCTCACACAGCGGTGCATCAAAGTTGCCCATGAACATTTAAAACAAGGGGATGAGTTTTGAAAGTCTGTCTGATGAGAAAAAACCACAGTCCGGGAGAGGTGTTCAACCCTCCCACAGTGGTGGGAGCATAATGCTGTGGGGCTGTTTTTCTGCTTCAGGCACAGGGAACCTTGTTCACGAGGAGTTGATTTTTATATTCATACACATATGATTTGTTCATTTATTTGTTGCTGCTTTGCACATAACCATGTGGTTAAGATGAAATGCTTTCAGTAACCAGCACCTCACTCAGCTTGTATATGAGTGAACAAGTTTGGGTTTTTGGCATTAACTTTTTATATGTCTGTATGAACAATTAGTCAGTAAAAATAATACTTAACAAAGATTGTGGTCATTTAAAAACAAACTAAGTAATATTTTTAGTTTACTTTAGTTTAGTTTTAGTTTTCTATGCTCACTCATTAAAATATTTATCCAGATGACAGAAGCACAAAGGAAGGCTAATCAGACCCACAGACATTTTCACTCTGACTGTTTTGCTCGTTGACTGTCACATACTGTCACAAGCTCTTGACTGAACTGACCTTTTAGCCCCATTAGCAATTAGAGTCAGACTTATCTCAAGCTATCTGCTAATTAACATGGAAACATGGAAATACACTCATGAATTATGGAATGGGTTAACTGGACTAAACTTGAAAGAAATGTTCAGCAGATGCCGAACTGCTCAGAAAACGACTGTTATGCTAATATGAGACAGTGCCACAGAAATGGGTTTAACTTTGCAGCACAATGCTGAGAGATCTGTTTTAAGGTGCATGTGTGTGTGTGTGTGTGTGTGTGTGTGTGTGTGTGTGTGTGTGTGTGTGTGTCACAAATCAACCAACCAACTGGATCTGTCATTGTGTATTTCTATTTACAGTCCACATTATCATGTACCATACTGAGGATTATGATTGAGTACCTGCAAACTGTAATCACTAATGAAAAAGTATGACATTGGTAAACTGACTCTTATTGTAAAAGATATTTTTTTATGCATTTTGGTTGAGTTGATTTAGGAAACACAGACTACGCCAAGAATTACAAGACTGGGGGCAAACAGCATGATTCTCGTATGGCTTTCCAGTTAGTTTGGCTGGTTAAATTCCTGTCCAGCCATGCAATGCTGATTAGGGAACAGATTTGCAAGGGGATTAAGGTTAACGGGATCATAATGAGGATATGTTGACATTTAATGTAAATAGAAAGTTGCAAAAATGTTGAAATCTATGCCAAAATAGCGGATCATACAGTACAGCATTCAGTCTGTCTGACTACAGTGTTACCAGTAGCATATGGTGTCTATCAGCATCAAACCAAACTTTGTTTTGCTTTCTCTGACTTTGAAAATCACCACACGGTTTTGTCAAGGCACAATTATCCCTACTGTATCTTTAATTATAGCATGTATAAAGCTGTAATTATTTTATAGATTAAAAATAATAAATGTGTGGTATATGTGATTTGCAATTTACCATAGTCTGTTGAAAGCTCACACCTGTAGGTCATATATATCTTTGGCACTATATATAAATACATAAATATAGCTACTGGCAAAAAATTTAGACATTGAATCTGAAGATTTGCTGTAATAATCATCTGCTATGAATCAGTTTTCTGCCCTTTGCTGAAAATGGAAGAACTGTAAATCAGGCATGTTTTCAGTGTTAGGGAGTCATAGTGACACACAAGGCTCATGTTATCATTTTTCATGAGATCATGACAGGGCTCAAAAGGCATTGGTGTGGCTACTTGGTATACAAGGCCACAGTAAAGAAAAAAATGGATCTTCATTGTCATGCTCTGTTGCCCCTCTACCTCTTCCTGAGTCTCTAATATTGTTAGACGCCAATAATTCTTGAGAGGCAAGTGGCACGACTGTGCTGATGTGGAAAGTGATGTACCACACATGACAGCATGCAGAACTGAAGCAACTCAAGCCTGTAATTAATTTCTATCCTTAATTTCTCTTTAGGTAACTACTCGATTAATTAAGGTATAGCAGTTAACATTGACCAACAAGCTGAGATGCCAACAAACATAAATGTCTGCACAGTGTGCCCTGGATCACCTTGCATACAGTATTATCAGTATTCACCTTCAGGAGGTAAATGATTATTCTAGTTTATGAAGGTTAGGGTGTTGTTTTATTTTAATTGTTGACATCTGGGTACCAGAGTCAAACTGGAGTTTTGTCTTGTTTGTTTTGTGGGGGCAGCTGAAATGCATGTTCAGTTGGGTAAAAGTTGGTGATTGACGTGGTCAGTCTAAAACCTTCTATTTTTTTACGTCTGCTGTAGTCCTGAGTTGGCGGAGTGTTTTGGATCATTGTCTTACTTAATAATGAAGCTCACCCCAATTAGTTGATGCATTTCTCCATAAGCCCAAGTATGACACCACCTCCACAGTGCTTCACAGATGAGTTTATACTGTATGGTTTGGTTCATGACCAGATCCTTTCTTCATCCAAACTCTGCTCTACCACCACTATGATAGTGGTTAATCTGGGTTACATCAACCTATAAAAGTTTGTTTCAGAATGTTTGTTCTCTTTTGCAAACTCCCGATTCTTCCTGCTGACGAGGCGTTTGTATTATGTGATATAGCCTCTACATTTCTGCTAATAAAGTTTTATTCAAAACCTTTACCACTCTGGAGATTGTAAGAGTCACTGACAGACGCTCTTTGTTTTTTCATCTCTTAAAATGCTTCTATCATGAGCTGTTATTTTCCATGGCTGACCAGTATTGTGCAGTTGTTTATTACTTTTATGCAACATTGCAGTGTGTTGTATTGGTTATATCCAATATTTGTGCAATGACTGTCTGTTTTCCATCCTCTCTCAGATTCAAATGGCTTGCTTTTCTCCTAAAGACAGTTCTCTCTCTTGCTTGTGTATCCCTTTTAGAAATAAATGCAGTGTTCATAAATAAATCCAAAGACTACAACCAAGAGTATGGTACCCATTGTTTTAACAATCTCACAGGGCTCACCTGGCAGTTAGAAGTGCACTAGTACCCTAATGACTAGTGTGCATGTCATGTTTTTGCATGTCACCCCCTCTCTCAACCTCCTTGTTTCCTGCCTGCCTCTTTACTGTCACTATCAAATAAAGGCTAAAATGCCCAACAAAATCACATGGAACGTCACAGATGCAGGTATAATTCTCCATGTCATATTTTGGGAAAAACAAAAAAGCAGAAAACGTTCATCTCTAAAACATTCAGCAATGTCATTTTGACTCAGTGGCTATGTGTGTGTACTCTCACTGAATCTCAGAATCGATCACGTTAATTGTCCTTCCTGCTTACACCACAGAAAACGGATGACCTAGCATTAAGTCAGGCAACTTGAAAAATGACTAAAATACATAATCTCACTGACTTGCACATCATTCGGCCCTTTGAAGGCTGATCCAGAGTAATGAAATCAGATGAAACCTCATCAATTCCCTTGAACGTGTTTCAGCTCTATCAATCCCTGTTATGACACCCTCGTTGAACACTAACAGTGTCCAATAAGCTATTAAATGAACATGACAGATATGTTTCTTTTAATCTAATTGATATATTGAGACCTTTCCTGACATTCCACTAAAATTGATACAAGTCAGCAAGTTTAAATGTCTCAGAGCTGTGCTGTTTTCACTCTGTCTGTGTCAAGGTTTAAGTGTGCTTTGCCGGGTTAGCAGTTCGCTATCCAGCAGTGAGAGAGCGGTCACATAGCGGTGCGGCCCTGGTAGACACAGTGACCGCCTGAACACTGTCCCTGAGCTCCTATTGGTCATAGTGGAGTTACTGTCTGCTGACACTTATGATAAAAATGGGAATCCATTCAATTAATTTGAAATTTTATGGTTGGATATTGAAGTGTGACAGAATGATATCTGAACAGGGAATCATCCCTGACATAACATGCTCTTTATGGGTGTGTAGACACTTGGATTCATTGAAATAGGCGCATATCTTCTCTGTCAGATATGCAAACCAGCTCCTTGTGACTCTCTTTTGATAATGGACTGGATGAATGAACTGAGTTTTTAAAGAGACAAAACAGTTTTTTTTACGCTAAAGTACACCATCCTTTCCATATGAAACCCAGGTGAATTTAATATGGGTTTTGAAGTCAAAACAAACTCAAAAGCCCAAATTTCATAGAAAAGAACAAAAAAGTGAAGTGAGCTAAAAAAACAACAAGACCTAGAAAAAAGAGGAACTGCGCTCAAATGTTTTCACATTCTGCAGGAAGTATAGATCATCCCACTGAGGAGTGATGCGTTTCAGTGACTGCTGTGTAGTGTTCACAAGTAATCACAGCCTTAGTCTGAGGGCCTGGGAGGAAGACTCACCATCATATTTTGCCTGAAACAGCTTGCCATTCAGAGTCCTATTGATCCAACAGGCCAAGCTGCTTCTGTCACACATCAATACTTTGTCTCAGACCAGTTGATGAAAAATACTGGCATCCCATCTCATCCTTCAACCCACTAATCAGTCAGTGGGTCTGTCCCTGAAGGCACAAAGCTCAAGTCGCAGCAGTCTGTCCACCCCGAAGGTTCGCCAGTCTCCGACTACTTGAGAGACGGCACCAAGTGTCACCTAAATCAGCCAGCGTTAGTGCTCATCAGTCTTCGTTGGACTTGCAGTAGAGATCCTCAGCACAGCAAGATAAAACCAAAAATTTCTGCAATCCTTCTTTATCTGTCAAGTAGTATGACTTTCCGCGTCCGACTGTAACAGCTGGTAATCAAGGACACAGCCTCCTCTGTGGCCTTCATGGCTCTCAGAGCAAATTTAAGGGGCGGGACTTGATGTGCAGTCTCTAGAATCCAACTTGGCCATGAGGATTATAACTCTTCATTTGTCTTACTCAGATTTGAAATACTTTGCGATGAGGTACAATTGAACACAAACATAAGTTAGCTTTCAGAGTTCATGTCTTGTCATGATCCAGCTCTTTCTAACTTACCTTACCTTAACTCGCTGAAGCTGGGTGACAGAATTACCAAATTTTCCTCCAACACCTTTTAGATAAACTGGAAAATCAGCCAGACTTCATCAGCAAGCATCAGCACTGAACCCCGCGAATGCTCTTGTGGCTGTATGTGAGCAAATCCCTGCAGCCAATTTCAACATCTGTTGGAAAGCCTGAAACCAGAGAAGTGGAAGCTGTTCATTATAAGCTCATTATAAACAGCAGCGTGTGCCCCTCATGTGTTACCTTACATACGAGCTACAGAGATAACACATTGCTTATACTATAACACGTTCTATATGTGATAAGAAATTCAGATGTTGTTGTTTGACAACACTCAACTTTTCTGTGTGGATAAAAAATAATTTAGTCTGCAGCAAAAACAATATTTTTCATTTTTGATCAGTTTCTTGTATAGTTCAACTGAAAATAAGTGAAAAAATCTAAGCTACAAATTGGATACACTATGCACACTCTCAAAGCGAAGGTGGGCAACGGGTGCTAGACAACAGTTTATGTCAGTTATACCCATAGTATAATACTAACAATGTCATCATATCATAGTTTCATATTTTTCAGATGATAATATTGTATTATAATATACTATTACTTTCATCATACAACAACTGGCAATGTTGCTTTCAATTCTCAACAAACCAGACAACAAAAAAAATTGTATATTGTTTTTTATGCACCAGGCCAGGTTACTGTTTTATCAGAGTGTTGTCAAAAAACTCTTTAGAAAAGGTCGACATGAATTGATTTTTTGAGTAATGTTGGGTTATCTCTGTGATTCAAATGTCAGCTAGTATGTGAGCGGCACAAGCTAGGGGTAGATATACAGTAGATAAAATCGGCACATATGCGTGTGACGCTGGGGTGTCTATTTGACATGTGGTTTGCCAGTTTGCCAGTAAAACATGGTCATTGTAATGCAAAGATATAGTATCAACAGTGTAACACCAAACAGTAACAACACTAAACAAATTTTTTTCTCCTTAGCTTTGTCTCTAAATTGATTTTTCAGTTGTCTGCCACACAAGTGGTGTGTGTGATCTTGAAATAATGGCCGATAAATAGAGAGAATCTCATTTCCAAGTTCTTTTCATCCCAGGGAAGGCCAAAGAGGGTCACATTTCCGGCACAAAGGGGCTTTGCCAAATGATGCTCTCTTCCTATTAGAGGAGAAGACAGAGAGGGTAATTTCATACTTGTTTATACCCCACATTCTGCAGCTCTTCCCACATCAGAGCAAATTGATTTCACTCCTCATATTGCAGCAATCCTCCAGTTTCCTCCACTCCATGCTTAAATTAATCATGGTAATGTCCCCTCTAAGTGAAAAGAAAATTAATTTTCTCTGCCATACTGATCCAAGTAATAACGGGATACAAGTAAAAAGAAAATGGCAAATCATTACTCAATGTGTTATCTTTATTATTTGTACCCACTTCTGAGCAGGAATGAAGGGGTAGCCAAGGAGAAAGTTAAGGCAGATACCTTGAAGTGTGTCTGACTTTCAGAAAGATCCTGAGTAAAGCATTAAAAAGGCTATTGGCCATTGATTGCTGGCTAATAGCAGTAAGAGGATGGGAAGAAAATAATCTCTCTAACAAATTTGTTTCCTAAAAAAATGCCTGTCCATCCATGCATGATATTAAAGCCATTGAGCTGAAATTCCTCTTTGGAAGACACAGGATTTGGAAGATGGGATCTTGGCAACCCAAAATCAGCAAAGCCATAAAATATTAATGAGCATTTGACATCCGTAAATCAAAATGACACCACAGCAGAATCTTTATCTGTGATCTCTAGAAAATATCCAGGAGCCATTCTAGGATCAGACCTTTGGGAATGTCCAGCCCCTTATGAGAATGTGATTGCATACAGTGCCTTCCAAAAGTGTTCAAGAAACCTGATGAACTGCTCATGTTACTGCATAGCAATTAGTACATTACACTCACAGGCCACTCCATTAGGTACACCTGCCTGACAATGTAATACAATCCAATACAGAAGCTCTACAGAAGTTCTAATTTCTCAGTTCTTGTTGAAATTGTCATTAAAGTGACAATTCTACTATACGTTTATTACTATGGTCATAGTGGGTGGTTGAGTTGTACTGCAGTGCATTATGTTAGGAGGTGTTTCTGTGACCACTTTCTGAGTTATAGTTTATTTATTTATCTGTTATTTGGCTAATGTTTTACCTAGTGGTTTTAATCTTTGTGTTTAAAATTCACTGTTTACCTACTTCTTCATCTCCTTCTTAGCTTTCACTGTCATGGCAGACTACCAGTGTTAATGGTGTCCAACACAAATGTAGCAAAATCTAACATTAATTAATTAGGGGTGTTGAGAGTAAATTTATCTGTGCTTGAGCTCCCCTAATTTAATACGAGAATGTGTGAAATCAACAGTATGTCACTTTTTTAAAGTATTTTAGTAGAAATATGCTTATCTTATTATGGAGAGATGCTGTTGACACCTCCTGTGAAGTCAAGTCACAGAACATCTTGGCAGCACTGCAGAGATATTTCCATCTAATCAATAAGAGAATTTCAATTGTTCCTGCTTTGTCAGTAGGTTTTGGAACATTATCACTTATTATCATTTAATACTAATACTTAATAGGTTATACAAAGTGTGATGGGGCATAGCAGACTGTAGCAGAAGTGTATAAAGTACACAAACTCAATACTCAAGTAAAAATGCAAGTATTTGCCTAGACAAATACTCCAGTACAAGTAGAAGTACCCTTTAATTTTTATACTCAAGTAAAAGTACTAAAGTACATGCACAAACTCTTTGTGCATGTCAAAAGTACAAAAGTAAAAGTATTCCACTAAGAAAAAGGTGTATATTTGAACATTATGGAATTAGATTTTGGTTTTGGTTTACCCACAGAATGTGCAACAGAAACAGAGGTTGGTGAAGGTGGAGCTGATTTTAAGACTTTATATAGTGACAGGAAGTTAATCCATATATGATACATCAGCATTTTACTAATATATAATGATTTATATAATAATCTAATGCTGCAAAAAGTAACTAGTAACTGATGATGTTAAAAAAATGTAGTAGAGTAAAAGTACTATATATACCTCTGGTTTGAAGTGGAGTAAAGGTAAAAGAACTACTCCAGTAAAGTACAAGTAGCTCTAAATAAAAGTACAATACTTGAGAACATTTACTTAGTTACTTCACACCTCTAGACTGTAGAAAAACAGAGTGGAGCAGGGAAAGGGGTGGAGTAGAGTGAATTTTGAAAAAAGTGAAAAATACACTTGTCCAACAGCTACAGATTTGTTAATAAGACCTCAGTCTTACTTAGAGTGCTACTTTCCTTTAGATCATTGAGTTGATTTCAATAATTAACTCATCTAAATCTTCTACGTGTCTCTTAGACCCCATCCCGACAAGGATGCTCAAATATGTTTTACCTTTGATCAGCACAGCCATATTAGAGCAGATAAATCTATCCCTACTAACAGGCTATGTACCACAGGCTTTTAAAGTAGCTGTAGTAAAACCTCTACTCAAGAAACCTACTCTGGATCCAGGGGTTTTAGCCAATTATAGACCAATATCCAATCTGCCCTTTATCTCTAAAATCCT
>JAUYWH010000016.1:1050490-1105318 GCA_034779795.1 Ctenopoma multispine
TTAAAAGTCATAAAGGCCTGGATGTCCTGTAATTTTCTACTCCTTAATTCAGACAAAACTGAGGTTATTATATTTGGGCAAAAACTCTCAGAGACATGATATCTAGTCAGATTGCTACACTAGATGACTTTGCCTCAAGTACTACTATGAGGAATCTTAGGGTCATCTTTGATCAGCATATATAATTTACCTCATACATAAAAGAAATATCTAGAACATCCTTCTTCTACCTGAGAAATATTTCTAAAATTAGGAAGCTGTCTCAAAGTGATGCTGAGAAATTAGTCCATGCATTTGTTACCTCTAGATTAGACTACTGTAATTCATTACTGATAGGATTGAGGATAGGGATAGGGATTGTTGAGTTTTCTACAATATCCTGTATATATTTATATAATGTGTAAGGTCTTAGACTTTACACTCTAAAGTGCCTTGAGATGACTTGTGTTGTGATTTGGCGCTATATAAATAAAGTTGAACTGAATTAAATTGAATGAAAGACAAGCTTTTCAGAGGGAGCTATGTGAAGTAAGAAAAGCTGGATCAAGTGAGTCAGTGCCAATTATATTTATTATTTCCATCTATTATCTAATGCTTATCTGGGGTTGAGTCATGGTGGCAGCAGGTTCAGCAAGGTAGTCCAGATTTCCCTTTCCCCAGCAGTGTTGTCCAAGTCCTCCTGGGTAATTCCAAGATGTTCCCAAGCTAAATGAAATGTTACAAGGTAATGTAATGCTGCAAAGTGTTGTATTTTTTCTGTTATATCATCTGCTTTCATTTTATGTATATTACTCAAATAATATTTTGTGTTATGTTACTGTGTTATGTAATATTACTTAATGTTATCCCATCCACAGAACAGCAAAGCAAGTGTGTGTAGATCTTTCCATTGCATCCAAAAGGCCTGTTCTGATTTGAATTGACTTATGAAACAAAAAACTGAATGTTTCTGTTAAGGATAAGGTTAGAGTGAAGAGGCCAAGTGAGGAAAGAGAAAGAGTTAACTTATGTCTTTTTAGATATCACAGACTGGAGGTACATAGGAGGGGTATTAAGAGAATGGGGGCAAGATACTGTATATTGTCGTGAGATAGGTATTAAGACAGCCCCTGGGGAGGTACCATTAACCTCCTTAAAAGACCATGTATTGCCCCAAAAACCTAAGTCTACCTCTTTGCCTTTTTGCCTGACCATTTTGGAAGAAGAGCTAGAGATCTCCTCAACCTTCACTGCTGAACACTTGGCCCACAACTTAGTCAGATTTGACAGCAGATTACTTGCTTATCTCACAACCTTACTTTAAGATGATCTTAAGACAAAGCTAGCAGCCAACCATTGACATGCTTCTCCTTTTGATATCAACTTGTGATACCTCAGTATTTCCTTACAAACGTTCTGTCCATATTGCATAAGTGTGTATAAGTAGTGTATAAGTGTGTGTAGTGTATAAGTTCAGACAAATATCTCCACAGTCCCCAGGGCAGAGAAAGGTGGCTGTAGGGGTTGCACGATTATCCAATGTATTCTTAAATCTCCTGCCAGTCTCTATTCAGCCTTCATAGTTCTAAAACACACTGTTTTCCCTAATGTCTTCCCCTGCAGTACAAACTTACTGATGAATTTCACTTTGTGTCTCTTCACACACAAAATAAAATGTGTTGATTTCTGACTGTGCATGATGCTGTCAGGTATTGTTGAGTTTGAGTTTACAGGTTGAACACAGTATATATTCAGAAATGGAGTGACTTGGTCTAACTTGGAACTACATTTGATGTGGTTGGTTAAAATCCCAGACTTCCCAGTATCCACAATATAAAAGTACAACAATGTCACTTGAACAACAAAGAATGAGTATAACTAGAACTCTGTGCCCCAAATTTTCAACAGCCACGTTTCTACTTCTCCACACTTCATGTGACCTGGTTAGACTTAAAGATTGCCTTGCTGTTTGCTCCTGTTGATGGATTTGCTGCACAACCATCTATCGTTTCCCTGATAGAGCTGCCCTACTCCATTTAGTTTCTTTGCACTTAGAAACTTTAAAACCACCAGAAAGTTCAGACACCTCTTTCTGACTTCTACACCTGACCTAGTATCCCTTCCTGTTACTACTACAAGAAAATGAAGTCCTGCATTACAGGTACAATTTAACCCTGCTTCCTATATGCAAACAAAAAAAGTGCTTCATTTATTGATGGCAAGCAAGTGGTTGGGATGAATGGAGGAAATATGATGTGCAGGGTTAGAGAAAGACTGCGTTTTGATTTAATAAAGACGAGTAAAAATGAAAGATGTAAGATTTAAGATGTAATTTTTCTATTTTAAGCCAGACCACAATTTTTCCCTGACCTTAACCATGTGCTGTGCATAAGTGCTTAAACCCAACCATGTAAACACACACAAAACTGAATGTTATACTGCAAGAGTTGATATTTAAACTGAAAGGAAGTGTTATAGATCAGATATTTTGGTGAACAATATTCACTGTCTGTCTACTTAATTGATTTGTTTTTATTAACCTATTTGCAAGTTGCTATTTATGTTTACAGTGAACATATCCACATTATGTCTAAAACATAATGGCAATTATGTTCTCCACAAAAACACAAGCATTTATGATTGCAGTTGAAATGTAATTTTTAGGACACTAGGTTATAATACATTGACAACTACCTTTGATGAAGTTATGAATTTATTAACTAAGAAAACAAAACACATTTGTAAAATTGTTATGGTGATTTCTACTATCAGAAAATGGTTTTACAAAAAAAATTATTATTTATAATGCAATAATTATATTTAACATGTCTGCCTGAGACATCATTCTGTAAATTATGCTAGGTAATACATCCATCCCAGCTGTAATTTAGAGTCACCAATCAACCTAACATGCATGACTTTGGATGGTGGGAGGAAACCAGAGCACCAGGATAGAATAGATAACACATTTCCACATTAAATAAAACAAAATATTCAGAACCTTGAAGATGCAGTAATTTCTGTCCTCACAGTATTTTCCTGCACAGCTCTGTCACATTTTTAAAAAGTCAAGTTGGACGACATGATAGCTCAGTGGGTAGAGCAGTTGTCTTCCAACTCAAGGGTGAGCGGTTTGATTCTCAGTCCCAGTCAAGGTGTCCTTGGACAAGACACTGAAACCCCGTAGTAGCACTGACGCAGGTCTAGCAGCTGTCCAAACAACAATTTCCCCAAGGGATCAATAAAGTATTCATTATTATTATTATTAAATGATTGAACAAAGATGTTGTCATTGGTTGTGTCTCCACTGTCTTACTGAAGAATAGCTGACTCAGGCTTGTTGTGGTGGATGACTATGGCAGGTGATGATTGCAGCCTTACTTTTATCCTTGTATCCAAGTTTTGAGTTTATGGCCTGGAATCCAACATGCTTCCACACATACTTGTAACTTCACTATAGTGTCATGATTATCTGTTTCTCCATTTACTATTAATAAAAAGAACAATAACCCAATTTTCTAAAGACAGCTGAGGCTAATAAAGTTGTGTTAAGTCAAATACTGAATTTGTCCCTTCTTCAAACTGTAGTTAACTCCTCAGTTTACTCAAAACAATACACTGAGACCAAGACATGTAGGCTGTTTTGTAGGCGGCAACTAGTGTCAGATACATAGAAAAAATAACAGCGCCTAGTGGGAAATCATGCTTTAGAATTTGTATCACGATGAAAAAAAATCTTTGTAATCCTCATGAAAGCTGATCGATTCACGATGTCTGTCTGTGGTGTTTCTTCTCACTGTCTCTGTTTGGAAGAATTCTCAGGGCAATTAACAGCCGAGTCCCAGACAGCGTGAGAGGAATGGTTCACAGAGGATAATGACAGATTTCTTCATCTTTTCAGCAAACAGGACATGGCCCCTGTTCTCCACCCGCCATCCCTGAGATCCACCTGTACATCAGCCAGCATTCATGAAGCATGACCAGAACAGGGGCCGGGGGGGATGGAGGAGCAACATCAGGATAAACAAAGTGTGTCAGCGCCTGCTGCCTTAGCTGCTGCTGCATGCTAAATGCAAAAAATAAAAAATGAAAAACCTAAGTATGTGTGTCTTTAACATATATGCTGAGCAACAGCAAATGCAGTTTTTTCTTGGATAAGTATATTGATTGTTCTACTGAAGATGAATTAGAAAAGAGTTTATAAAGGTCTTACGGACAAAATTATGTGAGCCTGGTGCCTGTCGGTGCAGATGGGCAATTATCACCTGAGAAAAGCTGCACTATACACAGGAAATCAATGATCAACAGCACTGAAATGTAATTAAACATATTATAGATAATAAAGCATATATGTGTGTCTTCTTGAGGTATACAGTACTGTATAGCAGTCGCTGTGGATCTGTTTCCCTACAGCTACAGGGAGTGGAAATATTCAAAGGGGTCTGTCAAAAAAACAGACAATGTGATGAGGCTCCTTTAGACTCCTGCTTTTTCTGATTCACTCCCCCTCCTTCCCCCCTTAGGAAGAGCACAGTTTTTCTCTCTACTAACAGAACAAGATGGAACACATAATAAAAGTTGTGTGACTTTGTTGCCTCAGGTTATTCAGAAGTACACTACCAGTCAAAAGTTTGGACACACAGAAATGACAATGTTTTTGAAAAAAAGCTGTATTTAAGCAGTATTTACTGTACATAAAGCATATGATCAACAAACATTTATGTCTTCTAGTTGCATGTTGTGTTTGCCAATGCAAGTTCATTACATATAAAATTTAACATTAAAATATTAACTAATCATCAGAAAACCCTTTTGCAGTGATGGTAACACAGCTGAAGACATGTATCTTTTCACGAAAAACATGGTCATTCCTATGTGTGTCCAAACATTTGACTGGTAGTGTACATGCACTGTATCGCGGAGGTCCTGGAGCCTATCCCAGCTGATGTTTCGGGCGAGAGACATACAGACAAACAACCATACACGCTCACATTCACACCTACAGACAATTCAGAGTCTTTAGATGGTGGGAGGAAACGGGCTCTACCAGGACAGTTAGCATCTGAGCTAAGTTAACAACGCAATGTATCAGTATATTGTTATAATGTTACTTAGTGAGTCATTTCTCTTAAGCTTGTAATATAACTCAACTGCAGGAGGATTACAGAGCTTTTTTGCAGGCGGGGAGATCACGGCTGAAGCATCCAGCATCCCCATGTCCCTTAAGAGCTTTAGATTTTGTAAAACGCACACATTATGACAGCAGAGGATCACTGATTACTTCTACTGTTACTTCTGTTATTATTTGCTCAGAATTTGTTTCTGATGGAGAATACTTTTTGAAGCAACTGATTGCTTTAAAAGTATTCTCCTTCACTTTTTACATATCTTATTGCATTGCATTTATTTAAAACAGATACATTTAGCAAAAGTTGCCTATCAGTACATGCAATAATCCATAATGACAAAATGAAAGTGTATTTCTAGAATTTTTGAGGAAAATCAAAAACTGAAGTCTGTATTTTAATGATGTAATAAACTGAATCTGTGTAGAACTTACTCGGAGTCCACCAGGGTCAAACTAAATTAAATGGACAATTCACAGTGTATGTCAGGACATTAACTTAGCCACTATGTCCAAGGAACACTCTGTGGTCCTCTTTGATAAAACTGTGGTGAGCTATGGTGCAGTCGTTTCTAACTGTATCAGCGTAAGAGCACAACGACCTCAATTATTGTGATATGGAAGAACATGAAGCCACCAAGTCTCTTTCCAGAATAGCCAACTATTTTGTCAAACTAAGTAAGCAGACAAGAAGGCTTTTGGTCAGGGAGGTGATGAACAAATCCAACGGTGAATCTAGCTTCAGCGCTTCAGAGGTCCTGTGCAAAGATGGTGAAATGTGCTAGAAAAGACAACTACATCTCAGCAGCGCTTTATCATACAAGCGATCACGTTATGGCAAAGCTTCTCAGTAGCAGGAACTGAGCGACTGGTCAGAGGGAATGCAGCCAAACACAGAGAGGCCCCACTTTCCACACCTTGACAGAGGGGTGTTCTGGAGTTAGACCTGAAATACAGTATATGACCAACACAGCGCTGGCCTGGCTTTGAGAGGCCCAGACTTAGAACATCTGTAGACACCCACCATGCATATGCTGTATATATGATGCCAGGAAATTCTCCACCAGTATAACCACAGCAGACCACAATGCAGTGCAACCGTGGTGACTGTAACAGTCATGAACTGAACTAAACTGTCATTACAAAACACTTTCTGACATTTCAGCAGTCAATAGTATGGCTCATTTGTTCATAGACAAAAAATATAGTTTGAACAAAGATGTTCACAGCTCATCTCTGGCTTTGTTAAAATGCATTCTGTGAAATATTCATATACAATCACAGAGAGACACAAGTGTCAAGGCTGAAAACACAATGTTGATACTTAAGCTCAAAGTGAGTCTTTGCTAACTAAAAATATGAAGGTTCCTACAAACTGCTTTTGCTTCTCCAATGAGCACACATAATAACAGTGAGCATATAGGAGCCCAGCGTGTAGGGGCTGATCAGCATGCTCCAGTCTCCTGGAGGAACTGACATCAAGCAGGTGGGAGAAAGGGCACCTCTTCCCACATGATTGAGGTGAGGCAGGGCAGTCATTGGACGTGAATGTCATGTATGAGAGATCAATGGAGTGACAGGAGCCAGCAGAGAGGCAAGGCGCGCTGACAGCTCCGCCATGAATATTTACAACCTCGCCTTTCTCTGTATCTGCAGGAGTGTACCCTCGCCTCTTTGAGCTTGACACATACATCCTGTTATGTATGTGGGTGTCAGTATGTGTCTTAATGAGCAACTTTAGACATCAGAATGGTTTATATTGTTCGTAGTTCATGATGCAAAACAGGTACAGTGAATATTAAGAAGAAGAACACAAAGAATTTTGGTGAATATTCTAATATTCAATAGTTTTGTTGCAAAAAACACGACAACCTTCCTGTTTGGGGCATATTGTTAATAGCTCACTGAAGTCTGAGGGGATGTTGTTTCCCTTCACTTGACTAGATTCTCACGACTCAGTAGATCATTGTCATTAGATGACGTGACTGAGATGTAGAGGACTGAAACCACAGATATGTCTCCCGACACAATTCAGAAATTGTACTGAAATACACATGAATAGAAACCAAAGAACAGTTTGAATGTGACATCAGGCAAACCAAAAGAAGTGAGACAAGGGTCAAAGTACAAGAAGTGGTCTGAAAAAATCTGTCAGGTAACAAGTTACATTTAGTCATTTAGCACTAACACTTTTATCCACAGAAACTCAGAAGTGAGAAAGCAAAGCAGTCAAAAAGCCAGGTCAGGGAGGGGACACTGAAAGCAAAGTGTCATGAGAACAAATCTTTCAATTTTATGAGAAATTAATACCACACAGGAAAGATAGAGATTTGTTCTTTTAAGTGCATAAGAATCTTCAGCTGCTTGTTGGAATATTGGAGATGGAGCTGCAGAGCTTACATCACTGGACCCATGAATTGAAGAGCTTGTTTTTTGACTTAACGTGGATCCAAACACATGTATTGTATGTTAGGAAGTGATTAGGAAACTAGGAGCAGGTAGCCTGAGACTGAAGCAAAAACCTGAAACAACAAAAAAAAAATCTAAAGTTTGATAATATTAGCTAATATTTCCTACTGTCAGCTTATGGTTATACCAAACAAAGTAACTGAAATCTTGTCTTTCAAAAAGATACAGTCTTACATAGCCCATACTTACTACGTCTTAGTTTAATCCATGATTCTGTGTCAGCATCCCACAGCTCTTGTGGTTCCCTCTTCCCCATAATGTTATGTCAGAATCATGAATGTGTTGGCAAAGCAGCAGAGCTAGCAACTGGGGAAGGAGCCGATCCAACTACATTATCAAAGCAAAAAGGAGCAGTAGAGCAGGAACCAGGAGAGAGTCAGAAGTCTGATTTAAGACAGATTCTTTGAAGCTATCTCCTAACCAAAAACTGCCACTACCTAAACATTTAAATGTTTAATTTTTTAAAATTATAACAGTTAACCATAAGCTGGTCCCGGTTATTTCATACCCACAAGTTGGTAACATAAAAAAGATGTGACGTTTTGATAATAGAAATAGAAGTTTCCCTTTTCCCGAGAGAAAAATGTGCTACATCGCTTCACATGTCTCCTAAGCAGGTTTCAGACTCACACATTAGTCAGATGCAATTAGCAGGTACTTGCAGTAAAGACCTTATACAGTTGCACTGTAAGTATGTCTCTCCAACTGGTTAAACGTTCTTCACACAGGTTGTTTTGTGGAGTACATAACTATTCCCTCTTGCGAAGAGGCCGTCATTTGAAATTGGGCCGCTGATTTGGAATGAGCCTCACGTCTCAGCAATGTGTACTAGCGAGACAGACCTCTTAACTGAAGATGCGCTATTAACCCATTTCACATGAGAAGTCTCCTCTCTAATTTCGAGTGATTCTTAGTGGAGGAGGTTAGTTCGAGAGCTTTGCTTGGAGAGCCACTCAGCCTGAGATCAAAGCGCCAACCCCCAACTGGATTAATGGGTCTCTCTCAGGGTGATTACACCACACACACACACTCAGGTGTACACACTGCGGTCTCCGCGTGCAGTGGATTTCTTCATCTTGTTTTGAAAGGATTAGCCCCCCACCTGCACCTCGACGGCAAACAAAAATAGAAACGCGACCGCATCTGTGTCACTCAGTTCAGATCATCTCAACCTTGACAGAGTGCAGCAGGTTTTAGTTGGAAGCAAATGAGAGAGGTATGAGGTGGAAATGAAATATGGAACATACAGTATATCTTCTCTAATGTGGTCATATATTATACAGCAGTATTTGGTAATGGCATGTATTCATAGTGTCAATGGCTGTATTAAAGTGACAAGAGTTATCCTGCTAAATTATGGCTCTAATCATGATCCCTGCCATCACTAAAGCTTCACTCTAATATCACTAATGGCCAGTATGGTAATTGTAGCACATTAAATGTTTAAGGGCCCACATGATGTCTTTGCGAAAATTTATGACAATATTTTGGTTTATGGCTTTTCGCACGTTCATTTCCATAATTGTGTTTGACACACTCTGACTTAATGTGATGCATTAGAGAATGGCACAAACAGATATGGTGTATCTATTAAAAAGCTTAACTGCTTGTTTCTAGATGTGCCAGTGCTGCTGTAAGCGCAGCTTTCTCACATAAATGCTGGATCAGGTGAATAATTTATGATTGTCATCCCTCTCTGTGGAAGCATAACACACTCTGTCTGATCTGGAAAAAAAAAAAAAGAAGAAAAATCATTCCGTCGCTGCAGTAAATTGTGAGCCAGGCCGAAATTGTGCTTTAGTGAAATTGAAAAAAATGTGGTAGCATCTCTGCAGTAGTCCTATGCACTCATCCGCCGGTGTTCCCCGTCACAGGAAGAGGCCAGCCAAGTTGTCTTACACATGACGGCTTCAATCTGCTTTGGGATGGCTGAATAATTCAAAGTTCTTACACGGGACCATCTGGCAGCCCAAAGCAGGCGCGCGAGACACCAGCCTTACTCAAATAGCTTTTGTAAAGCAAGTGTGGGAAGAAGCAGCAGGCCCCCTGCAAAGGCAGATTGATCTGCTTACCAGCAAACAGAAATGTGCTGTGTCAGACTGACGGCTTATTTGGGAGGATAAAGACAATCAGAAGCAGCTCAAATATTGTTGATGTGCCATAAAGTCCATTCACTGGATCTCTTCCTGTGTCTTACACACTTCTCTCATTCACACTTCTGTTTGATCAGGAGTTGCTGTGGGTTTTTTTTGGATACATTCAGGCAGACATTTTGCCTTGGTTAAAACAATGCAAGGTGCTGTGTTGGTGGAGGTGTGATCTTCTGAAATACAATCCACAGAGTTCAGCTGGAAGAACAGATGTATGTGTTTAGAGCTTATTGGACACCAAACCACAGCACAGCAGTTTGTAAGACTCGCAGGCAGGTCTGCACAACACTTCAAGGTCTTCACTGCAGCAACTGTTAGAGGATGTTCATGTTAAAAACCTTTTCCCTCAGGGACGTGTACTCACATGTACTGTACATGATTGGTCAACACAGCATCTCACCGAACGTCACACCGTATGTGCTGATTATTTTGGACCACCAACTTTTCTTTGGTCAATTTTTGTGGGTAATAGATAGATTTTCTCTCTCTTTGGAATTGTTTTTCATGGTGATTTTGCTTCTTTTAATTAAGCTCATAAGAACAACATTTATTACCACTCTTTCTATTTAGTGGCTCCCTGGGCCAGCGCCCCGTTGTCCTGTTCCATAAAGGGTGTGTCACAAAACCAAAAGGTTGTTAGGCGTGATTACCAAAATACTGTTGCTTCATTTACTTTCCTTCATGTTTCCAGAACGACTGATGAAGGAAAGTTCTTCTCCCTCAGACTGAATTCTCCTCAGCAATGAGGTTGTTTTCATCATCTTAGAGACACTACAGAATCACTACAATAAAACATGCAGGTTCCTAAACTTTTTCTAACACCTAAACCTTCACAATGAGCTGTGCGTCTTTGCGCATCCGCCCTCCCTCTCCCCCTCCCTTTCTCTTTACCTCCTCCTCCAGGAACACGCCCCAGTTCTCCCCGTGCAGTCTGCTCTGGTCAGCTGTAGTGCAGCGAGCTGCGCGCATCCACGCCGCCACACTGATCCGCTGGGTGCTGGGAGAGGGAGCTCCGATACGAGCGGACTTCAGAAAGGCATCCTGCTCCCCCTCTCCGCCCCGTGAAACGAGAGCAGAGTTAACAATCCAGTCGCGACGACGTGCAGATCCTGCGCACCTGGCCGCTCCGGTGCGCACGCTGCGCGGCGAGCAGAACACCCGAGTCGGAGCCGTCTTTGACTTTCACACCTGCCGCTGCTTGTCCCGCACCGCGTGAATCTACAAAGCTGCCAGGGCAATGCGCAAAGTCTTTGTGACCTCCTCTGCTTTCCAGCTGGTCCTCCTGAACGCTGAGTAGCCGCCGCGTCCCGCGGAGGACGCCGAACAGGTAAACACAAACTCGGTCTTCTTTTTGGAGGAGTTTCGTTTAGTCAGAGGAAAAGCCACAATTCAAACACTCCTTTCTTGGCCACACAGTGTCCAGGTGGTGCTCATGTTGACTTTGTGATGACACTATGGCACTTTGTTGTGTGTTCCATCCTGCAGAAGTTGCTGTGTTATTTGACCAATTTCTCAGCCTCATGATCATTGAACCTCTTTATTGTTTCACAAGAGAAAGCTCAAGTACACAGTACACCAAACTTGAGTTTCTCCCCTGAAGGATTGCTCCCCTGCTGCAGCAGCTCAAAGATCAAACATGATGTATTTTTCAAAGACTAAAAAATCTTTCCATGAGCACAGCGGAGCAGCTCACACCAAGACATCATGAAACGGTTTCTCTGGATGCTAAACGTGCTTCCACAGCCAGTGTGGCAGTGTTGCCTTTGTCTGTTATGCATGTGGCACACTGACGTCTTCAGAGGATAAGTTCAAAGTGAGAAGTTTAACACTTCCAGTGTTCTTGTGTTTGTGTTGGTGCACCATCGATCTCGTCTCTGGCCATTTGTTATTGTCTCAGGCGACAGGTGCTATTTTCAGTGCTGCAGCTTGTCATCATTACTCTGCATTAACTCTCTAATAGGGCTTTTGTTATTAGTTAAGTGCCTAAAGCTCTGTGGCAGCCTGTGAGAATGAAGACAAAAAGGCAAATTGCTGAGTAATGAGCAATGTTAGGCGTGTTGCATATTACAGTGTGTTGGTTTAATGCCAACAGCATGATACTGTTGCTTATATAAGCTCTTTATCTGCAACATTTCAGGTTTGAACATACTGCACGTCGTCTTTGCCAGTAGACTCCAAACTGCCTATCAGCTCACAGATTGCTCTGGATTAAATTCATCAAATGGTTTGGATATAGGAAGTAACACCCTTTTGTTTCTGTGCAGTCATTTTTTTAAACCTACAGCCGTGACCTCTGTCCATCCCAGACAGTTATTACAAAAACCAGGCAGCAGTCAGACCCCCTTCACATGACCCGTGTATACTTTTTTTAGGTAAGTGACCCCTTGTGGTTGCACAAATGTTGACTCTTTGAGAGCTAAAGGTGGAAGTAGCGTGATGTTCCTGTAGCCCTGTAGCTTTGTTTTAACCATGACCAACAAAGCTTCTTACATGTGTCAGATATGAATCATTTCTCTATGTGTATGTGAAGCCACTAACCAGGGCTGCAGCCAGGATTTTAGAAAACCAAAGGGCATGATTTGTACCACACCACCAATAAGGAAAACATCCTACTGTGCTAAAATGGTATAGTGCATTCACTATGTATTTTGTCACATTGACATTCATTAACCTGGTCCTGACTCCTTTTTCTTTTTGCTGTGAGGGGGAAACAGGATTTGCTGCTCACTGCAGAGCTGTGCTACGGCTGCAGAAGTTAAGAATAAAACCAGTAGAATTAATACAGTGCATTATTATTAAGCTGAGAGCTATTTATTAACTTGCTGATTTTTCCCTGAAGTTACCTAAAGATGAAATGGTTGTTGCTGTTGTTACCAACAGTAAACTCAAGTCATCACTTCTTTCTTTAACCGCTTCAGATACACATGGCCCCTTCGCTTATTGCACTATATTGTGATGTAAGTTGAAATTTTGGTAACATTTAAGAAAATACAAAACAGTTAAGAGGCTTAAAACAAGTGTGTGTGGGTGTGGGGGGGGGGGCAATCTTTAATACTGAATTATGTAAATCCACACTTTAGCTTTTAAGGTTAAAACTTTAACCATGTTTAGTCAGTCAGTGTGTCAGTGAGTCGTGTCGTTGTCTTTTTCACAGAGACGTGTAGCGTCAGCAAGAATGAAAACTCAGTGATCACACACTGAATCTGTTATCTGTTTATTCCAACCAGAGTTTGCACAAGTCTGTACAGCAGGACTTTCTTCTGTTAGTTCTGCTTTTGCTTATTTTGACTGTATCTCTGTCCTTATGTGAACAGTCTGCATTGGAAATAGAACATAATTAAAAAATAATATGTTCAGTAAAACATTGCACCTAAACATTCATAACTGTTTACATACCTGTGAACAGTCCTGCTGCTGCTTTGGCTGCTAACAACTGATCATTAGCAGACAATATCTGGTAAAATTTAAAGAACAGCCCTTTTTCTTTTTTTCTTTTATAAAAATGTATCCTGAATAAATTTATACTGGACACTACAGACAAGTCAGTGAGGACAGTGAGAGACAAAAAACAAAATGAATAACTCCCTCTGCAGTACCAGCTGCGCTGCTGGCACTTAGAGATGCCTTCTTTTGCCAATAAAATTATTTCCAGTTAGTCCCTTTGTAATCTTTCACTTGAACCTACTGTAAAGTGAACATCTGCATCACCTCAGAATGGCACCTACACACCACAGGATCTAATCAGAGGACACAGCAGTCCATGTGTTCCTGAAGGTCTAATCTGAGCTATCTGAGGTCATGATGGCACACAGTTAGCAGCAGCCAGGACAGCATATTGTCCTATTCATCTTAATGACTCCTGTGGACAGGACAGGAACGGACAATGAGGAAGGGCCTAAAACGCTCTCTGCCGACCTTCTGGGAGTAACAAATGGAGCACCTTGTGCCTGGCAGACGGTGCAGCCGAGCTCAGCCCAGGAGGCTGCCAACTCCAGTAAAACTGTGACAAGAAGAGAGGAGTTACTCTGTCAGTCTGATTTTTACGGCAGCCTTACCAGTGCAGCATTCCTGCTGCTCCCTCAATGTCCAAGCCCGTTATTTCATTTCACTCACGTTTGCCTTTGCAGAAGAACTAATTAAATGAATCCAATATTAAGGCAAAAGTCCACCTATTTACTGAGATGACCTCGGTTACCACTTCCTTATAACCTTTAGTGAGCAACACACAGTGAAGGTGAACCCCTGTGGCGTTTTGTCATCACTCCAGACTTATGATGGTCAACCTGCTATGTCCAGTTTACAAAGACAAATGTTTGGGTGGCTACAGCACGGATTAATTTCTCCCTTAGCAAGCAAGTGTGAAGGGAGAAAAGGCAGACAAAAAAGGAGAAGGATAGCTCTGTGGGATTGAAATCTGAGGGTGGTGCAGAAATTTGTCAGCCCTCCGCACTGGCACCCTTATTCAAGTCATCATCTCGGGGATGGTGATATATAACTAAGGTGACTGCAATCATTATTCACAGACTGCTCTTCTTTTCCCTGGCAACTCTTCCTCCTGAGTCTGTTCAAGTGTGTTAGATTATCCCACAGTTATAATTTTTTTAGCTCTGTGGTATTGTAGCATCTGAAGGACGGTGCTTTGCAGAGCCTTCCAAACAATATCATAACACATATCCATTAGCCATATGGGTTCCATTCCCCCAATTTGCTTGATGCAATTTCTGTGTCCTCCATCAGAGATTCATTTAATTAGATTTTTTTTCGTCTGGTTTCTATGCACATTTTAATAATCAATAGACCAACAGTAGACCCTTGTGGCACTCCACGAAGAAGTTGTTGACATATTTACTATGTAGCTAACAAAGTATTTAAGCACAATGGTCTAAATTAGAATATGGATCAGACTGAATACTTCTGTCCATGTCTGACCGAAACCCGAGAGAGTAGTGGCTTAACCCAACACCAATCCATCATGTCCAAACTGAGGATTGAATTGAGGAAATTGAGGAATAGAGGAACTGAGGAATGTCAAAATCTGACCTGAACCCTTCTTGACCCACCTTTTACCATAAATAACTTTGAAGCTTGTAAATTAATAAGTACACCAAGTATTATCCTGGGCAGAAGAGAGTTGCATCCAGCTCATTTCAGTAGAATGTTTTCTTCTCAAGCCGTTACCGATGTTCATAGACGATGCAGCAGCATGGGGTAAAAAGCCTGAGTATAAACTTTATGGTGTGGTTTATGAATAATGAAATGTAATACCTCTCCCTCTGCAGTGCTTGCATTTTAAAGCCCTTGATTGAACTTACACTGGAGTCTTGCTTGAATCCATAGTTATTACTGCTTCTCTGTTTGCTGTGTAATTAATTTCTGGACACATAAATAATGACAGCAGTTACTGCTTCTCCTCTCCTTCTCTCCTTTTTTTTTGCTGGGCATCTGTCTCACCTCTACCTTCTATCACATAAGCCACAGAGCAAACAAAACCGTGGTCCAGGCGGATGATGTGTCTGGAAATAAAATCTAATCTTCAATCTAGGTGTGAAGATTGTTTGTGGGTTCTTGTTGCTCAGTGGATCGGGGACACTGCAGATGACGCTTACAGGGCGGGGGCTTAAGTTCCCATAGGGGCCACTCATGCTTAAAACATTAGCTGAAAATGACCACATTGCGTAGTGTGCGTAACACATTCTTGATCTTGGAAACTTAAGGTCCACTTTTTTTTTGCAGGGCTTTCAGCCAAATTGAATCATCCTCCTTAGTGGATGGAGTGGATAAACATACTAATTAAAACATTACACAAACTATCAAATGTTTTATTGTTGGAGGTTGGGTTGGATGGGTCCAGGACAGTGTGAAACAACTGTCTGTTGCTCTTAATGTGCCGTAATTCATTTTCTACTGCATCCGCAGCACATGCACACATATGCAGTAATGACTCCATGACAGTTACAGTGTCTTTATGTTTGGGGTTCAGTATCTTGCCCAAGGACACTTCGACATATGACAGGAGGAGCCGGGAATCAAACCACCGATCCTACAATTGGCAGGTGACTGCTCTACCTCCTGAGCCACAGCCGCCCCCAGTAAGCAACAGAAACAGGTTTGTGCACAGTTATGCCTCATAATCTGAGATCATAATGCTGCCAGTTACCAACACAGTGACTAAAGAATCATCAGTATTCCTTTGCAAAGATCTAATGAAGCAGCAACAGTGATAAGGATTCAGTATTTGTGCCTCAACCACTAAGTGCAATAAATTCATAATTGGCAACAGATGAAAAGAAATATGCGCTCACGATTAGACATCTTCATAACAGGGCAATGTTTCTATTGTTGTTGTTGAATGCAATGGCATCAATGATTTTGTCGCTGTCTAAGGCCCTTCTCACGTGACATTGGGCTGTCAGTGACAGACAGTGCTAAGTGACAAACAACATTTTGCTCTGGCTAACAGGAAGCTAAGGGAATCAAGAACACCTATGTTAGCTTTATGTTTTTTAATTCAAAAATAAAACCCCTAAATATGTGTTTTACTTTTATTAGACTTTTATTGATTTATTTATTTCAAATTTTAAATTACAGTATTTTCACATCAATTGTAAATAAACCACAGATTTATTTAATCAAGGGTGCTATGGGGCTGATCTGGCTTTCCTAGTGGTAACTACAGCACTTCCAAGACTCTCATATGTATTAAATAACCGGCTAGAAATAAACAATGTATATGGGCAGATAAGGACCTGCTGAAGAAACTAGTTAATTTCTACTGGCCCTAAGTTTGCTGTCCTGTGTCATTTAAGTGTGGTATGAATGTAGTCACGGTATATCACGTCACAGCTGTATACACTGAAACATTGGCAGCTGACACAGAGATGCTGACCATAATGCAGGACCTGTCTCAGTGGTGCAAATCTATCAACAGCAACCAGTAACACAGAGGTGTTCTAGTGAGAACAGTATGTAGTGACAGGCTTTATTCTGGATTCCTCTTTACTCTGTGCTCAGTCCTACATCAAGTCCAGCAGAGTTGAACTAACATGTCTGAAGTTCATTGTACTCTGAACTACTTCCTAGCCATTATAGGTCTGACTCACTATTCCAGCTCTTTCGTTTCTGCCGACACGTCTGTCATGTCAGTTATAAAACTAGTCAAGATGTTTAATTTGAGAACAAGTAACCAGGGCAAAGAAACTGTACAACCCTGCAGTCCTCTCAGTCTTTGCAAGTTTTTCATCCAGCTCACAGTATTAATGGGAAAAAAAGCTGATGTCTGTCTGCTCCACCTGTCTGTAAACAAACACACAGCACGGCAGAGGCATCATTTTCTTTTCCATCTTTGACATGTGTTGCATCGCGGCTCAGTTCTCTCTCTCTCAGCATTAGCCCTGCTTATGCTGCTGATGCCTCTGCTGCTAATACACAGCCATAAAAAAGACTTCCCACTCAAGCTTTATTGACATGCATGGACATAACGCTGCCATACTAAATGCTAAAATCATTCATAATTATATTTCTAGCAGCAAACTGATTCACTCTCAGTGATTTCAGCAGACTAATAGCATCTCTAAATGAAATGCAGGTTTATCAAAATTGGAAGGAAGTGCCTTCGTTTGGGCCAATTCAGATGTGGAAGGAAAAAAAAACAAAATTCAACTTTTTTTTCTCCTGCTGAAAAATACAAGCTAAAAAATGAGATCATTAGAACGAATGGTGATTGGGTGTTTTGTCCCATCCGAGCTTCCTTACATCTCAATCTCGGATTGGCCTCGTGGGATATTTTCTAGCTGCCAGTGTCTTTGTCTGCACACAGCACCATGATCCAGGCGTGATGCTTAATTCTCTGCAGCTATCTGCTGCTATCAATTAGAGCTTTTATGGGGAGGTGCTGTCAGGGGAGGAGTTACCATGGCAACCAGTGTCTTTGGCAGAGCATTGCATCCCCTGCAGTGCTATGAACAGGGCACTTGCAAGTATAACCGCACAGCACATTTTAAAGATTTAAATTTTTCAGCACCCGGGGACACAAACAATGAGCATGAGATACTTAGCAGTGTTGGCAGACTTGAGCTGTTCGTGCAGCCACTTTCTCCTTCGCTTCTCAGGTTCGTATGAGTTGCTGAGGCTATTTTGAATGTTAACACGCAGCTTTAACAATTTGAGGAAGTTGCTAAAGTGTCTAGCAGGCAGAAGTAATAATTTACTGGAAGCAAGCCCAGAGGTCTACAGCACATACTTAGGAATTACCTGCTCTCACACTTTTACAAGCTGCTTTAGGATTCTGTCAAATCAAAATGTCTGAGTTAACAACTTGTTATTTTCCTCTAACACGCTTTATGAGCAGTCATGGTCTGATTTATCAAATGTTTGGATTTAGTGGTGAGTTTTATGTGAGTGATAAATGGAAATATACAGAGAAGTTGATTTTCATGGATCAAAGACAGTGCTGCTGGAAGTGCCCACAGGTCATGTTCTCTGTATATTATTTTAGGGACCTGAGGTTTGCTGTGTATTTTACTGGGTTACTGTAGGCTTTTCTAAGGTCGAGTGTAGTTTAAAAAATACTTCTAAATACTATTTAGACTAGCATATATATATATATATACTGTATATTGTATATACTGTATATTGTATATACACTCTCAGCCCTGTGATAGACTGGTGACCCTCTAGGGTGTATCTTATTGCCCAGTGGCAGCTGGGATAGTCTCCAGCATCCCATGACCCTTAAGAGGACGTACAGTTAGGATCATAGATGGATGTTAGGGGTAGGGATGGTGGTGATGTGGTTTGTACTCTAACCATTCTAACTGTTCAGCCACTGAATTTGTAGCAATCTGTCAGCGGAAAGTGAAGCTGATTAAAAGCA
Source organism: Ctenopoma multispine (assembly GCA_034779795.1). Classification (NCBI taxonomy): domain Eukaryota; kingdom Metazoa; phylum Chordata; class Actinopteri; order Anabantiformes; family Anabantidae; genus Ctenopoma; species Ctenopoma multispine. The sequence continues at coordinate 1,069,086 of JAUYWH010000016.1, forward strand.
ATCTGAACCTTCTTTAGAGTGAGAAAAACAGCAGCAACTGTGAATTATGGCTCTGCCTTAGCTGATGGAGCACTTAGTCCCTAGCTCAGCCTTGTTTTCAAGTATTCTTTTCACTTACGCCTGATCGATCCCTGTTCCCAAGTGTTAATGATGAGTCATAGTATTAAATGTGATGACCTGCGGCTGTATTCTATTACCTTGCTTTCTTGCACAGACAGACCCCTGTAATTAAGGCTCAAGTAGATGCAACTGGAGAAGAAGTTGGAGCCAAAACTCAATTAAAAACAGCCTTGGCATGCATACCACTGAAGAGCAGAGTTTAAAAGTTTTAATGCTTTATTGGTTTCTGTCGACGGAGGAGATTAATGTTTTCTTTAAACTGATGCTGAGATAAAATACTGCTGTACGAGTGGCAGGATAATCATTTAAATAAATTAACAGTGTGCAACAGCCTTTATACAGTTTTCATTTTTCTATGGAGTCTTTTGGGAATGCGTGGTGGAAGATGTAGTGTGGAGGAGGTCTGTGGTGAGATCGAGGAGGTTTTATTCCTCATAAATAATGTGACAAAATAGGATGTGACAGTAATACATAGTAAAAAGGCTCCCTGTGCTACTTATAGTAAAGTGTAAAAATGTGATGTAATATATAAGTGATCTTTTTAGGCTTTTATCAGCTTGAGGTCAAAGGTCAGGCTCTTTGCATTAGGGGACAATAAAACCGCAGCATAGACACGGAGAGCTCCTGATGTTTGTGTGTGGGTCATTTCAGTTGGCGTCTGACTGACTTTCATTAAGCTGAATTATTCACATCATAAGAACGGACGCTTTTATTAGTATTAGTAATGACAGGTTGTTACAGTGTGGCTTCTTCTTTGATGTGGACAGTTGATGGCTCTCCTGAGAATATGGATGTGTTGCTGAATTCTGGCTTTATTCCATTATAACTATGCTGAAGACATAAAATTTGTTTCAGATTTAGAGAGATGACGAGGTCTCACTCAGATGCCTGCAAATTTCATACAGTGACTACAGTGAATTATTACACCCCTGGTTACCGTAACACTGATGTGCTTTGTGATTCTTTTCTTGTCTTTAAAAGTTTGCATTCTTAATTACACTGTATGATTTTTTTATTCATTTCTTCTGATAATATAATCTTCTGTTCTCGGTTCAGCATATTTTGGACTGTGAGCCATTCTATGTATTTAGTACACATATTGTACATCTAAACATTGATTCAGTTTCGGAAAAAATAAATATTTCATGATTTTTACTTGCCTGTGGATTCATTTTCAAGCATGCAGTCTTGCCAAAAGAAGGCAGCAGTCGTCAGGTTTATTGCAGTCTCAGGTCAGCCCTCCAATTCTGCATTCAGGTCAGCGTCTAAATGCTCAAAGGGATTGAATAAAGAACGTGTCAAAGGCCATAAAGGCTGGAAAACTGCAAATATTCTCCAGTCAAAATAGGAAAATCCTATTAATATTTAATGTGTTCTACTGTGACTGAGCTGAGAATGTTTTGCCTTTTTTGTCAGTTAGCTTTGTCACCGGTAATCATGAGCAGATCAAGGTGTTTTGGTAGAATAATAACAGATTTTAGAAATGCTGCAAGGACTGGTCTAGATAAAGGACAGTATTAGATTTGTTACTGGATGGAATTTTTGCTGCACTGCTGAATGAGTATATAGTGAGTGGAGAATAAAGGAGGAATACATCAGCATATGGTGCAATAGATCCCGTATGTTGAACAACAACTAAAAGCTGGGAGGAAAAATCCAATATTCTTATAATTTCACAGTTTAAGGAAGTCTGGAGCTGATGTAGCCTGTTAGAATTCTTTGACGCCTGTCGTAAGAATACAGAGACATACACAATTTGATACATCTTTATATACAAAAACTAAATCTATGTTAGGTGCCACTGAGCGTGTGGGATGCAGGGAGAGGGATTGATTGAATTGGAGAGCATTGACTGAAAAAGTTTTGTGATGCTTTCCACTGTCATGAGTCTACATGAAATAGCAGTTGATATAATGACAGTATCCTCCTGTCCAATGTTGAGTTGCAGTGAGCAATACAAAAGAATGAACACAACATTTCAAATACTACTCATGCTGAATTACCATAGTGCTCTTAAAGCCATTATTTTATAATTCTTTCATATGGTTTAGCTCTACCTTGTGGTAGAGGATGTTGGGCCCGGTAGTAAACTAGGTTAGTATATAACTACAATGTATGTATGTAATGTATACCTTCAACAGACAGTCAAAGTTGCAGTTTACAAGCAAGTTGATTTTGTCCAGACTCATCTTCTAATTAGTTAATCCATGAGTCCAAGTGCACATTTTTGCCAAATCTCAAGAAGATAACATATAATGCAATATAAATACAATAACATGATACTGATACTGAACAAATATATGCCACCACACAGTTGGTCTACATAACACCAACTTCCTATCTGAATCCCCTTATAAAAGTCTACCATCCCTCTCACTCACTGCACTTCACCAACAAATGCTGAAGAAGATATGTATTTTATAGTGCTGGGCAACAATAAAAAAATCGCGATTAATCGCATAATTATTTTGCGATTAATCATAGTATTATGAATAAAATGTAATACTAATTCAAAAGTATTTTTTTTTACTTTTATTTAAAAGTATTGCTTTATAACCTGTTAAATAAATTAAACTGTTAATTGCAACAATATTTAGTCTGCAAACAGTTAAAACAAATAGGATGTTTTTTCATAGCAGTATTCCCTTTATACAGTAGCAGCTAATTATTTCTTGTAAATCTCAACTTAAACGTTAATGTAATCAAATTAAATAGTAAATTCATTTTTTGCCAGGAGATTAATGTTTATCTAGTTTATTATAGAAAAACTAGTTTCAGAGTCTAGAACCACCTGTGTGTAACCACCTAACGACCCACTTAATGGGGGCAGGAGGAGCTGCCAGGGGTGGGGCTGTTACATCTACCTACACCCCTCCCCTTCCCTCTGTTTCACTTAACGAGCCTATTCAAGGCAGGTGTGAGGTGAAGCCAACATACAGGATAAATTGTGGTCACTAGCCAACTTCCCTCAAATTAAAAAAGTTCTGTGGATGCAGAGCCAAACATCTCTACCTTAAAGAAAGAAGTCCAGTTGCCATTTCTCAACTTTCAGACAATAATAATAAAACTACATTAACGCGCTAATAACACGTTAACGTGCCCAGCTCTAGTATTTTCATAAAAGCAACTTTGCAGACCTACGATAATCAGGATTATCATGATGAGACAGAAAGGACTCAATTCATGAATGTGTCTGACTTTTTATTAAACTTTTTTACTCTTAATTTTAGTCTTTACAGTAATTTACAGATTTTGTACATATACAGGCCCTGATTGGTAATGTTGTAAGGATGTGCATTTTCAAATAACAATTCAATGTCGCTTTGTTTCCTGGATGCTCTTTGGAATAAAGCCAGCAATGTAGACATAATCCTCTTTTCAGAAATATCTCTAGCTGGATTCCAGTTTTCTGAAATATAGAAAACCCAAAGCCAGAAAAGCACAATAATGTCTTCAGCTGTCAGATTCCATGATAACAAGCTGTCACTTTCCACCAAAACTCCATAAAACCGTTGGCAGTGAAAAAGATTCAGCGTTATGCAACGGGTTACAAATCTGGAGAAACAGGTGAGAAATGTTTCCGTGTCCCCTCAGGACCTGGCCTCTTCTGCAAAATGACGTACACTACATCAAGACACTTTGTCACAGGTTAGAATGAGGTGGAAATGTGTTTTAAGTCAGGGTACAGAGCATCCTCAGGGATGCAACCTAGATGTTTTTATCTGCAGTACACAGATCTACTGCCATGCCTGCCATATCTCTGACTCAATACTGCTATGTTGACCTTGGGGGGAACAGATGAAGATGGGAAATACTGTATATTAGCCTCAAAAAAAAAAAAAAAAACTATCCAGTAAGCTGGGAGCCAGTTTGTTTCAGATTGTCTTGTTCACACAAGGGAGAACATTTTCACGAGCACCTGGAGACCCTGCCTTGATGATACTCCTCTTAGGGAAGGTAGTTTCATGCTGAATAGTATAAATTCTCTGAGGCTGCAGTTATAATTGCTGAAGGAGAAAGAGCCAGGCCAGAGTTCTCATTCCTCAGTGCTGTTCTGCTGAGTCTCCCCTTTCACTTTCCTCTCACCTGCACAAAGCGCAGCAAATGGGCCTTCTCTTCAGTTCTGCTTCTTCAGCACACATATCACACTTTATCATCCTGTTTTATTTTACAACTAAGACATATTTATTCACATACTTCATATTAATATCATTATTCATGTGTCATTATTGTAGTCTTACTAATAGCATAAATCCTATTGAGTTTATTATATTACTGTTAAGTATTTTAATAACTACTCAACTTGATGTTGTTGAAAATAATAAAAATACATTTTATTTAAAGGTCCCTTTCTTGACATTCAAGGACCCCATACAAAAACAGAATAACAGAAATAGAAGAAAGAAAAAAAAGCATAAATGACTAAAAAATATAAGTGCACGTCGGAATATAATCACAGACAGAACACAGTCTCAACAGGTGAGTTTTGAGTTTGGATGTGAAAAGTGGGAGTGAATCAGTAATTCTGAGGCTGGATGGTAATGAGTTCCAGGGCTGGGGAGCAGAGTGGCTGAATGCTCTGCTCCCCATGTTGGCAAGACGTTCGAAGGGGACAGTCAGGTGAATGGAGGAGGAGAATCTAAGGGTGCGGGAGGGAGTGGCAACATGGAGGAGGTTAGACAGATATGGAGGGGTGAGGTTGTAGAGGGGGTTCTAGTGATGATACGGGCAGCTGAGTTCTGGACAAGTTAATATTTAACATTTTATTGTTGTTGAAAACATGAATGTTTGGATCTAGTCCACATTTATTCCACGTTCCTCAAAATGAGAGTTTCTGCAGAAATCGATCATCTTCAGCCTTGTTCAGTTTAATTCATGAACAGATTCAAGGAGAAAACATCTTCAAAAAGCAGATTTTTGAAAAATCTACTTTTATTTCATTCTTCTCTTCACAAACTGAGCCTTTAGTTAGCAGCAATGAAAAGCAAATGTCAGAGCTACACACCAGACAAACTCAACTTTTGGTTCTTACTTCTGGTTATACTATAAATACAGCAGCTAGTAAAGATAAATGTACATTTTTACTTTTTATTAGTGAACACCACAGTTTCTACCACACTGATGTTAACCCTTGTGATTCAGTGGTATGAGAGTAGGGAGCTGAAAGCAAGAACAGGAAAATGTACTAGTTCTTTTCAAAACAGTTTGTTGGAACCAAATGCGTTCTACAGGTCATAAATGTCTTATATCTCCTGTACTATCTTCATCAAGCTGAGGACACGCCCACATTTATCATGATTAGTTGCTACTTGTGCCTCTTGGAAAGAGCAAAAAAAGAGGAAAGAGGAGGAGAGTGGGGAGCAGGGATTGGATTGGAGATGAGTGCCATCCGTTTTGAAATACCAGCAAATGCGCGGATCAGTACATCTAATGCCTGAATGAACATCTCGACCTTCAGTGGTTAGCGCCAGTAAAGACCGCTGATGCTGCTGCCTGTGACAAGATTTGCTTAAAGTTGCAGTTGGGAAGAATTTCAGTTTAAAAATAGAAGCATTCTGCCAAGCTATCACAAAGTACGGCTGCACTATAGATGAATATCTGATTTCCTTCAATAGAATAGCTCTGTTTCTGCCCTAATTTCCCAAATTAAATTCTGGTTGCAGGCGTTCTCAGTCATGGGAAAACTTTTCCACCCACAGAAAGTGACTACATCCTAAACCGCTGCAAGTGGGTGATTAGTCTAGAGAAAGCTGCACCAGACAGCAGTATCTGGTGCTTCAGTATTTTGTAATAATGGAACACAAATGGAATGTTTTCCAACAGTCTTCAAGGACTCTCAAATATGCCGAGCACGTCACCCTACACTCCAACTCAAAACACCTCAGTTAAGTTTAACTTCTGGTGATTGTGGAGACCAGAGCATCGCTCTCCTTCTTGATCAAGTGCTCAAAGCTCAAGCAAATGATGGTCATATGATCCTATGCATGTGCAGATATCATTTACATTAGTCTCTCAAAAACACATTTGGTTGGAATTAAAATCCTAAGTACACTTCCACTGATCAAACTGTTTTCTTCTTGTTGTTAGTCTCCTCAGTAGAAGTTTCTCTGCAGCAGTTCAACCACAAAGCTCTGATTGACACAGCCAGCTGTAAAAAGCTAATGTTGGGATCGGTTGAAGTAGTTACTTGCTAAAAGTAAATAAAAAGTAATATGTGTAACTAACCTAAAATGACTTTTTAGGCAGTCACTTTTTAAGTTAATTTGAGATCTGGCGTGGTATCATGTCAAATGATGAAGCCTTAGTTAACAAAAAGCTGATAAATACTGTATGTGAATCAGTGAGTACTGTTACAGTTACACAACAAAGGTATGAAGCTTTAACATATTTGCATAGATTGTAATTGTTCTCTAAATCTGAGCAACAGCTCTTCTTTGGGAACCTAGATAAATATGTTGCACAGATAACACCCACAGCCCCAGTGGTAGGATCATTTTCCACTCCACTGATCTGACTTCTGTCTAATGAGGCTCACACCTTCACGCTGCACATAATGAACCCACCTGTGACCTCACCAACATATGCAGTCTCAGTCCGAACGTGTAAGTGGAAAATATGTGCTGCTGTGTTGCATCATTTACATTGATTGTACCATGGTCAATGTACATTTGAAGATGTAACTTCAGCTTTGTTGCAGCCATTAGAGTAGACATGTTGGCTTCCTGAAGGCTGCTTCAATCTGTTTGTGTCAGGCTTGAATGTATGTAGAGGTGAAAAAAATGAGGTGATTATAATTGTCTGCCTTTGGCCCACAGCCAGGAACTGACAGGATAGTGGACACTAAGGTTTATAAGCAGGCCACTGAGATGTTTCTCTTAAAATATGTCTGACTGAGCCATATACCTACAGTATATACTGCAGGTGCAATAATCTGTGACATTTCTGTATACACAAATGTCTGCTTTGCTTACACCCTGTAGCTGATAAAACACAGTAGTCATTTATAAAACTCATAAAAGCTTTTACATTCAAGCTGTGCCAATAGTCCTCTCTTATTCTCTATTTTGCTGCCAACTTGCGGGAATCTGTCTGAACATTGTCCTTTTTCTATTCCACCACCAAAATCCAAATGAGAGAAGATGGGAACAAATGTTAATAAGCTCATCTGATTACACTTTGTGTTACAGCTGTGTGTTGCATCTCAGTCTACACACACAGTGTTCACTACTGCTGGAGGTTGTTGTGGTCATAAAAACTAAAATATGTGATCACCTTTTTTATTATACTTTTTAATAATTTAAAAATTATCTCATGATTTGTTTGGTGAGTCACAGCCCATCTTGGTTGACTGAACCTCTGGTGGATGCTCCTTTTATATCCAATCACGACACCCTCACCTGTCACCAGTTCATCTGCTCATTCTGGATTCATCCAGAACAGTTTTTTTTATATTATAAAATATAAAGTTATATTGCATTCATATTACATTTTTATTTAAAGTTTTCAATCTGTCTTTATCTCTGTGGTATCTTTTTTTAGTGTGTTACAGGAATCAGAAAAAAATTAAATATAGGTTTGAGTGAACTGACAAATCACAGATATAAATTTTCATTGAATGAAGTCCCAGCTGTTTCTGGAATTAGAATATTCTTATATTTAGATATTCTTAATCATCTTTAAATGAATAAAATTATAACATGTGAATTTCTAACTGAATCACGGGTCCAGTTAAATTATAAAAAGTCACAAGAACAAGAGAAGTGGCTGTAGAGGATATACTTTCTTTTGTTAGTAGAAGTATTAGAAGAATCATGTTAGGTGCTGTCCATGGTGCTGAATGAGCACTGCACACTGACACACACTGAGAGGGTAATAGCTGAGGAGACTTACAGTATCATTGGCTTTTTGTCACTGTAGTGGGTTTTACAGTTTAAGAAAATGAATGTAATGATTCTTCACTTATCTCTGTTGACAGAAATGTATTTGAACAGTCAAAGAAAAATGTTCTTAATCTCAACACTGTCGCTTTTTAGCAGATACCCTTTCCTGTACAGAAACTGTATAGCATGGTACAGCTACTTCATTTAAAAAAATGATATTTAATGATGAACTAGCATGGTACATTTGCTGTCTGGTTTATGAGACAGTATTCATTCAAAATCTCTTATGTAAGAAAAACTTAAACTTAAAACTTAAACTAACTTATTAACTTATTATTATCATCACTACTACATATTATTTAGGAATAACGAATAAATCTGTTAAGATGTGACCCACAAAGTGTGCGACTGTAAGAACATTGTATATGTTGCACAAGGTAAATAAATGACAATCGTGGTCTGTGTTAGGACACAGAGTTTACATGAGCTGTGTGATCACTAGAATGCACTTTTATACTCTGCTGTAAATAAACCATATGCATGTGTGGCCAGATGAGCTGTAAAATAGCAAAATCAACATTTCTTTCCTATAACAAAAATGAGCATGTTTTATAAAGCCAACTTAAGTGTATCATTTTTATTTTCTTGCAAAATTGCTAAATAATTTTTCAACCATTGACCAGGTGCGGCCCATCCTCTTCCTACTTTAAGACAAATGAAACAGGTATCAGGTATTGAGGTGGCATTTGACATCTGTTTGACTGGAGCTACCAATATGTCCAAGGAGATCTCAATGCAAGTGAAGCAGGCTGAAAAAACAACATCAATCTTTAAGAGAGATAGCAGAAACCTTTAAGTTGGCCAAATCTACAGTTGGGCAAATACTTAAAAAGAAAGACTGGTGAGCTCAACAACAGCAAAAGATCTGAAAGAGCATGGGTGATGATGATGATGATGATTATGATGGATGAAGAATCCTTTCCTTGATGAAGAAAAACACCTTTACAACATTAAATGGTAAATGGTCTGCACTTATATAGCGCTTTTCTACCTAGTACCCTGGTACTCAAAGCGCTTTACACTGCTTCTCATTCACACACACACACCGATGGCAGAGCTGCTATGCAGCTTGACCTGACACACCGAGGGCAACTTGGGGTTCAGTATCTTGCCCAAGGACACTTCAACATATGACAGGAGGAGCCGGGAATCGAACCACTGATCCTACGATTGGCAGGCGACTGCTCTACCTCCTGAGCCACAGCCTCCCCTTTAACACATTAACAGAAACCAAGAGTACTCTGGAAGGTGGGCATATCATTATCTTAATCTAAAATGTTCGTGTAAATACAGAGAGTTTACAAGGTGCAAACCACTGGTAAATTTCATAAACAGGAAATCTAGATTGGACTTTTCCAGAAAACACCTACAAAAACCTCCCATGTTCTGTAATCAGATTCTGTGGACTGACAAAACCAAAATGCCACAACATGTGTCAAACATGGTGGAGGCAGTGTTGTGACATGGGCATGCATGTGTTCCAGCCAGTGGAACAGCTCACTAGTGTAATGGCCAATTCAGAGCAGCTATTCAGTGAAATGAATACAAAACTGAAGGCGGAAATATTGACAAACAAGCAACAACGAATGGTGGCTGCAGTGAAGGGATGGCAAAGCCCCCCAAGGAGGAAACTTGGGTGATGTCCATGGGCTACAGTCTCCAGGCAGTCATTGACTGCCAAGGATTTTCAAGTATTAAAAATTGTGGCTCTATGAGTTACTTTGCTTTTTCCTAAATGCAAAATGCCATATTTTTGTGAAACCTCTTCAAATAAAGCTCAACGTCTACACTTTGATTATATCTTCAGTGTTTTTTTATTTATTTTATATCAATTTCAAATGGTGTATGTCCAGAGACTTCCAGGCCTAACTGTAGTATCTGAGTAATTATGAATTAGTGTGCACAGCAGGAGGCTGTGATGCATTTCTCAAATCTGTTCCTTTAAAAACAGCGTGCTATATGACATATAATGTTTATGTGCTTGTAGTTGTAACAGCAGAAATAGTAAAATAGAGCTGTGTGCTGAGTTTTCCTCTGCTCGTGTACACGGCACACAGGCTGAGCCTCCTTCGCTGATTTGATGTTCGGCTGCTCATGTTGATGTGATTTACGTCGGGCCCCCAGCTGATGCTCTCCACATTATTTGTCAACACAGCAGAGCATTGCTTATTAATGAGTTCTTCATGCTTTATTAAACTTTCTGTCATAACACCTCACCTCGAGTTCGCTCATCTTCCTCCCGCTGGTGAAAAATAACTCTTTTTAAGCTGAGAACTCAACTTGTTTATTTCTCATGTATAGTCCACTTTGCTCACAGGATGTGACATGTCACATTGTACAGAGCCTGGAGGAAGTCGGATCAAGCTTCAAGTAATAAAGCTGCTTGCTTGATGTGTGCTGGCAATCGTAGAGGAGACTGTGTTACTTAGCAAGTGTGTTTGCATCAGTCAGGCAGGCAGGAGATCGACTTTGGCTCGCTTACTCATCACCATGTATCTTTCCTTTTGACTTCTTTTTACAAAGCTTCACGCCCGATGATTTCAGTAATGTGAAGTTATTACCACCTCACCAGCAAGTGCAGTTATGCCAAATGGGTCCGGTGCCTGCCAACAGGACCACAGCTACCGTTGCCACTTCATATCAGTAAGCACTACTGTGAGCCTTGGACAGTTTGCCTCTTTTTCTGTACCTTACAGTGTCTTGTGCGGGGCTGCTGTCATCTTTATGGATGTCAGTGTCAGAGCAAATAGTCTGAAACCCCTCCCCAAACATCCAGTCCTGGCATTGCACCAGCTCTGCAGAGACAGTGTCTGTTTTGAGACTTTGCTAATCCACTCTTCCCTAACTTTAATCCACTTTTAAGCACAGTGACTTGATAAAGTTATCCTCGAAAGCATGTGCTTCTTATTTTTACTGCTGGAATCGGCCTCATCTGTAACACTACAATGCATCACCTGGACATATAACGGCAGAACAGATACGATCTCTTTTCAGTGTCTGCTTTTACACACAGACAGAGGAGATAATATCATCACCTGTGTGTGGCACAATGTTGCACCATCTCAGCTCTGATGATCAAAGACAAAAAAAACAAGCTAATTGGCACTCCCCAGAGCCTCAGAGCTACAGGATACATTGAGTCTGCCGCAAAACGGTAAAAATATTCTCTTTGAAATTATGCAAGTCTAAAGTTTCCAATGCGGTACAATATGCCACTTTAACAGGCAATTTAGAAATGAAACCAGACAGAGACTGCTAAAATCCTCTGTGCTAAGTTTCTCTAAGTTTTTACTGAACTGGTGAAAAATGCTAGCATTACAGAATTAAAATTGCACTCAGCAGGTTTTCCACACATAAAAATACAGCTGTCTTGTTAGCTGAAATCACAGTGGGACTGCAGAGAGAGAAAGGGATCCTGGTTTCATGTGTGTTAAACTTTCAGACACTCTCCAGCCTAAGCTGAAAGGCCCACAAGGATTTCTTTACATTGTTCCCTTCATCTGCGCATTATGAAACTTTGCAGTGGTGTTGATTGTTTTCCAAATAACTTTATGGATTTCATTATCTTATTAAAAACAAGTCTATGTGCAAACGCTTGTTACCCACATGGCCTGATTATCTTGCTAAGTTAACTCTCAGAGTATCTCCTGTTCTGAAATCTTTCCTGGCCTCAGGTTGCCTGTGTAATTTGAGTGAACACAAATTTGTTTAGGAATATGCACAACGCAAAAATAATATCAAATGAAAATTCTAAAAATAGATTTTGACAATGGCCCCTGAGGATCTTTTATGAACGTAGCATTTAACAGAAATATAGTTTTTAACATATACGAGGACATTTAAAACGTATTAACCACAGTGAAGCATACATGTATAAACACATTATGCACAATATAATACATTTATGTGATTATAAAATACTATATATGTTTACTTTGTTCATGATGATGTGCAAACTCCAAAACTGCCATTGAAGGACATGAGACATGAGACATGCTTTTTTAAGCATTTTGGGTTTTGAACACATCCTGTAATCAATGTATAAATAAGTACCCTGTATATCATGAATATGATTTCAGCTGTGCCATTTGCAATAATTCATTAGCAGTTGCAGATCTTGCATTTGAAAAAGTTATACTTGACAAATACATGAATAAGCACTTTAAAGCTTTCTTCTTTGATAGCAGTGTCTTGTGTGCTGCCGTAGACTGGTCCACAGTGCCCACTACAGTGTCAGAGAGTAATAATACAGACATGAGTAAAGTTTACACAAATATGAACACATTAGTTGTTGCGGACAGCGCACAATCACCTGCAGAGGAGCTGCAGTCGTCCACACAAAACTTTAAACTTTAAAACCCACTTTGAAGCATACAGTAGTGAACATGACTTAAAAGAAGTGAAGGTCCCCAACAGCTGATTCTTTGATCTTTGCAATTACACTAGAATTACACCAAATATAATAGGCACAGGTAATTTGAAAAATTACATTTAAATTTAAACAAAAAATTACATTAGAAAAACTTATGTCACTATATGGTATGTTAGTATCTTTGTTTATGTCACACGTGCTGTGTGTGAAATCACTCTATTCACTCATTAAGTGCTTTCTATATAATGTACATTAAGTAGTACACCCTGTAGTGAACAGTATATTTAGATTTCGGACACTTGACAATCAGCATCATCACAGATAAGAGCAACAACATGTTGTTGTTTTTTCTTTAAAATGGGGAACAGTGATTTGAAGGATTGTTGGGGGAAATCGTGTACACGTCATGTACACTACTTTTAGTGTTGCATTGTGGGAAACTTTCAGTGCACTATATAGGGAATGAGAATTCTTACTCAACATTCAGACACCATTACAAAATGTGAACATCCTATATTGTGCAGTATGTAGTGAAAAGGGAGGGATTACAGATACAGCCCTGATCTTCTAACATGCTAAACTTATAAGGTGAATGTTAAATATTATACCTGCTCACCATCTTTAACATTGTCACTGTGAGCAAGTTGGAATGCAGATGTAAGCTAACTTGGCTCCAGACTGTGAGTGGTGTCTTCCAGCTTGTCCCACACGTGGGCCGTCACAGTGGATTATGGTTCGCACATTTATTTGGCACAGGTTTTATGCTGAACTCCATTTCTGACACAACCTTAGACAGTGTGTTTTTTCCAGAGAGACTTTAGCAGGTGTCAAGTAGAACTTGGAGCAAATTGTTGAACCTAGTGTCAATGACTAACCAACTTAGCCACTGCTGCCCCAGCAAACAGTGGCTGAGTCTCTTTCCTTCACAATGAACATAAACTCTAGTCTCCTGTGGGAAAGTTTTGTATTTTGTGGACTCATCCTTCAACCACCACTAGGTCGTTGATGGATGGGTGATTTTCCACCTAGTGGAGGTTGAAGCATGAGTCATGTGTTTGAAAGATGGGTGATATTTGGCCATTCTGTGGAATTTTACATAAAAATAATGTTGCTTTGCTTTTCCTTGATTTTCTGGTTACATGTGAGATCATAATTTGCCTCACATTGCTTTGTGGAGTTGCCAGTATGAGAAGTAAAGTAAAAGTTGTTTATACAAGCACATTCAGACAGAGCAAGTGCCTCCTGCCACTCTACCAGACTTGTTGAACCACTGTTAAGCACAAGTTAAGAAAGCACTTTAAGTTGCCACTCATTTCTCTTTTGTGTGAGTGAACCAGGCAAACACAAAAGCCCCGCTGGCTTCTAAGTCCTAATGAGCCTAAATGGGTCTAAATGTCAGGAAACAAGAACAGCTGCTGGAGCCTGGCAGGCCGCTGTCATACTGGTAGTAGTTGACTGGCACATACAGTCTGCCACAGGAGCTGGGCAATTATGTGGGCAGACAAACTCCCTTATCTCTAATGAACACATGCAGTCGCTTAAAAAGCTTTCACATCTGTCCTGGCAGGGAGGGAATAGGGGTACTGCTTGTCTCTCACTATCATGCCGTCTCCTCTGAACTGCTTCAGCAATTCATGTCATTTTCAGAGAACGTAGCCCAACAGTTGATCGTGACTGTGGAGGAGGAAAACTAAAACAAATCTTGGATTGTTTAAAAGTGCTCTTTTCAACCCAGTCTTTTTCATGGCAGTATCATCAGCCCCATTTCTCATTCAAAGTAAAAGTTATTGTTAGCCATGTAGTTTTTAGATCTGCATCAAATTTCTGCCACAGCACCGAGACAACAGTAATTTAGATATACAGATCATCATTGATTCTGGCTTTGACAATGGTATATTATGGATTTTCATTAAATGTGTAAAAGTAAATGCATTTAGGTAAGTTTGACACAACACAAATATCGATAACAAGCAACAAAAGCATTTCCTTTGACCTCCGACCTCATTATATAGAAACATAATCCGCAGTCTCTATCTAGATCAAGAAAAAAATGCATTAATACAAGGTGTAATATTCTCTATTATCAGAATGCAGCATTTTTCATACACAATGCAGTAGGAATGAGTTCTAAAACTTGGAAATACTTTTGCATTTTAGAACTTGCAGTTCGCCAGGATTTAGAATGGGGATGTCGCCAGCAAATCTAAAAGTGTATTTAGTTGAATGTATGTATGAATGTATGAAATACACACACACACTTGAAAAATGTGTAGATGGCATCACTGCAACAGGTGGACCAAGGTATTTTCCTTTCATCAGCATGATCAAAGCAAAGCTACCACAGCTTCCACAGCTTCATGTCAAGTCAAGTGAAGTCAAGGAGAGCTTTATTGTCACCTCAGCCATTTGCATATAGTACACGGTGAGACAAAATATCTCATAGATCAAAGGTGCAACATACAACACACATGACAGCAGTACACTCAACAACAGTGTACACGCAGTACACTCAACAACAGCAGTACACTCAACAACAGCAGTACACTCAGCAACAGCAGTACACTCAGCAACAGCAGTACACTCAACAACAGCAGTACACTCAACAACAGCAGTACACTCAACAACAGCAGTACACTCAGCAACAGCAGTACACTCAACAACAGCAGTACACTCAACAACAGCAGTACACTCAGACTGGTCAACGGTGAGGGTACCAAGGTGTAATGTTATGTTTAATTTGATATGATTTTATATCATTAATTAGTTTGCTTTTATGTGAAGCACCTTGAATTGCCATTGTGTATGAAAAGTGCTATACAAATGAGCTTAGGCGAAACTCTGATCATTTGGGTGAACTGAGCCTTTGTAGAAGAAAGAAAAATGAGAGAAGTCATTTGCATAACCATGCTTTGACTGGTCGTATCTCCGTTATGTGTCTTACAAATTGCATCAGCTAAGATCATTAGCATGAATCAGCGTGGAAACCTGAAATGAAAGGGTACGACAGGAAGGCTGAATACGGGATGATTATGTGGAATCTCAGAGCAGGCCTATCTCTGGCACACATACACCATCGCTGTCACAAGACGAATTGTTGCCAGTCAGCGGAGGAGTGTGGAGATGGAAGAGCGGGTGGTGTTTATTCTCGATGAAGTTGGTGATGTGCAACTTCAAGCTAGGGCTGCTGCTGGTGACAGGGGAGTGCAGGTTGATTGACTGTACGCCCTGTGGAAATTATCACTGGAGGTTGAGGAATAAAGCAGAATAAGCCCATTGCTATCACATGTCACTGTCCCCAGTGTAGAGGAATACGAATGTCAACCAAGTCTGACAGACTGTCTGGGCAAATGTTACTGTGGGTGTCTGAGATAGCAAGGGATTACATTTTTCATCAAAGCTGCACAAGGCAGCCTGGAACGTTAGCAGCTGTGCACATCAGCAAGAGGTCACGTCATGAAGTGTGATGTAAGCGAACTACATACAGCATGCTTGGATTTTCAGTCAACTGTAGACCAAAGAAGGTGAAAGGTGTTGGTCAGCTGTGCTTTAGTTGCTCAGACTTGATTGTCTGTAGCTGGAGAAGGTGTCTATATGAGTTCATTTAGACCAGCAGAGCAACATTTTGTGGCGTGTCTTCATATCCTGCCACATGCTATCAGACTTGTGATTTAGGCAGATTTTTGTGCAGTTTTAAATACATATCATGATATCTTTGTGTCATTTTGCATTATACTGTATAAGCAACTGGAGCTGTGCAAGTGTTTTGCAGAATGAGTTTTAAAGTGAATGACTACACCAAGCAGCCACAACAATCACACCACGTGGTGGTTTTAAGAAAATTGTAATACTGGCCACCAGCTGCATAACAGCTCACTGTGTTTGAGGCTCTGTAGCTGCAGACAGGTCAGGTTGCCAGTCCACGTCTGTCCTTCACAACATTAAAGCCACTAAGCTTGATGATGCTAATGTGGTAGCTTTGTAAAACTAGGATACTGTTATGGATTGAGCTGCGGGTCCTAC
This sequence comes from Ctenopoma multispine, assembly GCA_034779795.1. Classification (NCBI taxonomy): domain Eukaryota; kingdom Metazoa; phylum Chordata; class Actinopteri; order Anabantiformes; family Anabantidae; genus Ctenopoma; species Ctenopoma multispine. The sequence continues at coordinate 1,085,538 of JAUYWH010000016.1, forward strand.
ATTAACAGGTCAGATGTGAATTTCATTTAGGGATATACAGTAAGTGCGGGTAACGCATGAACATTATAGAACATAACAACATTTGTATCAGATCACCCAAAGTTTGAGTGAGCAAAATTATTGGAACAGGTGACTGACAGGTGTTGTTGCCTAGGTGTTTCCTGTGAGACTGATTGTTTAAACAATATACTACTCTTGGTTTTATCCCTCGGTTTTACCTGTTTTACCTGTGACTGCATTAGTTGTTAAAGAGAATAAATAAATAATAAATAAATACCAAAGTGTGGGGGGAAAAAGCTATCTGCGTATTCCAAACCATACACGCTCATTTGAGTGAAAGTGTCTAGAATACATAAATATAGTAATATTTTTTGTCATTGAGGCACCATTTCATAGTGTACTGCTATTACAGTAAATTACTGCTCTTATTGCAGTAACTTACTGTTTTGGTCTTGTATGAAACTCTGGTATTGTAATAAGCAAGAACAGTGACACCTTTTTAGATATACTTTACTTAATCTGAGGTCGGGGAAAGATTAATGTGAGCTGGTCATTTTTTTTGCAAAGGTTGCTGTTCTGCAGTTGACTCTGCGATCTCAGATGTTAAAGTGTCCTCAGATACACCAAAGACAAAGCGCTTCAACCCTCCCCCACACACATTTGCATGAACATTCAGCTCTAACGTAGCTACTAGACAACAACAAACAACAGGAATGCTAATGGGTGACGGCGATGGTGATGATGAATTCTTGATCTCATTTTATTTTCATACTGTGGAAATTAACTGCTGGAAGAGTGGAAGAGAGCAAATGAATGGATTGTAACCACTGCAATGCACAAACAGGTCAATTAAAATGCTTTTACTACTCTCATTTGTAGTGTCATTGGCTCGGGGTTGATTTGGCAGTATTGGACATGCTGAATAACCAAAGGCTCTTGACCTTCAAAAAAGAGTGTTCCTTGAAGTGAATGTCATGTGAATGCATAGACAAGTTCTTGCACCATTATATGGTACATCGTCCGTGTTGTTCAGCAGCCCCCATCTTCGTGGTTAACAACTGCTCATATTTTCTGCTCCATAAATTAGATTGGATGATCAGAGTTGAATAATTCCATATAGACCAGTCTCTCTGATCACTGATACGAACAGCCTGTAAAAGAGATTCTGACAATTCACAGCAGATACAGGGTGCTTGTAAAACTACAAAGGATCTTTGCTGATTGGATTGGCAGATATGCCTCTTTGATTTCAACTAATCACTAATTAGAATAATGCTGATATTATGTCAATGCAGCCACTGATATGTTTTATGATTCCATTGATGTGTGCAAGTAAATGGTCTGCACTTATATAGCGCTTTTCTACCTAGACTGGTACTCAAAGCGCTTTACCCTGCTTCTCATTCACCCATTCACACACACCCACTCCGATGGTGGAGCTGCTATGCAGCTTGACCTGACACACCGGGGGCAACTTGGGGTTCAGCATCTTGCCCAAGAACACTTCGACATATGACAGGAGGAGGCGGGAATCGAACCACCGATTGGCAGGCGACTGCTCTACCTCCTGAGACACAGCCGCACATGTGTTGCTTATAGATCCTTTCTAATCAGCATCTAAATTAAAGTGGCTTGTCTTTGCTGCATCTTTACAGTAGATGGACTGTGAGCTCATAAGAGACACCTTTCACTAGGCACCAATCGATCTTAAAGTTCAACCTTTTAAGTCTTTATGGAAGCTGCCAAGTAATTGGATGCCCTCAGTTATGTGCCTTCTACAAGCCTGGGTGGAGACTGACCATGTTTTTACTAGCCCAGCTTAAAAAAGGCCTGCACATGGTGGCTCTGTTGTGCTCGCTCCTTAACTGTCCGGTCACAGAACAGACACTGGGACAGCCTGATAAAGTTCATAGCTCATAATGAAAAGCTGGACAGGGCTTTACCTGAAGGCTGTCACTTTTACAGGTGACCTTGAGCTCAGATCTTCCCTGTAATTTATGGCAAATAATGTTCTAAGGAGTCCAATTTTCAAGATTCACTGTCACTTTGCACCCAACCATCACTTTGCCTCAAAAGACAATCTGCACTCCTGACAGGGCATTCCCATAAAAACATATAGCTTGCCACCTTGGTGTCCTATCCAATTATATGAAGAGGGAATTAATACTTTAAAAGGTGCTAGTTTATTAACAGTTAGTGCAATTTATGCTACTGCTTTCACAGGCACATTAAGACTGCCTGACTGGAGGTAACTTTGCTCTCTGTGTGGGCGCCAGTGTGGCCATTAACTGAACCTAGAGAAATGATCAAGTCTTACCTGAACGTGGTTCATTATCACTGTCACTGAAAACATTTAAAACACCTTTCAAATTAATCTCTGAATCTCTTTATGAGTGATGTGAGTGTGTACCAGACTGTTCCACTAAAGAGGTAACAGAACCTGAAGACTAAGCTCTATTTACCATTTAGTTCACATTTCAAACCTCAACTGTTGACATGAGCTTTGAGTGCTCAACACTTAAAGTAACATAAATAATAAAGTTGAGTTCCTATGCAGCTGACTATGCATTCTCCTTTTAAAGTAGTCATGTGGGTGTTGTATTTGTGGACTGTTGGTTCCAATGGCACTGAGCCTGAAGGCTGTGCTTTTGATTAACCTCTAGAATGGATTGTATATCCTACGCTATCTGGTTAGAGAGTACCTTGTGGTTCTCCAGGAGGAGCTGTAGAATATGTCTGGGCTACTGTCCTTGATATATTATCACTGCCTCCTGATCCCAGAGATGTGACTTAAAATGGATTGATGAATTTTCTGATCAGGTGTTGACTAAAACTGGCAACAAAGAAGTGATTTTCTGAAGTGGCTCTGTAGGATTAAAATAGTCTATAACAAATGCACTACTGCCCCTCTCTGAAGAAAGGAATTACAATTCAATTCAATTCAACTTTATTTATATAGCACCAAATCACAACAGTCATCTCAAGGCACTTTACAGTTAGAGAGAAAAATATTTGACAAACGTGCTTCTTCTCAACTCAAACTCTGAAGTGGTAATTATATAAGATTTTTTACCTATTTCATCATTAACCAGAAGGGAGCTAGTTATCCCAGTACTTGATATGATTACACTCCATGGTAACAAATGCACTACTGCCTGCTGTTTAAGTAATAGTAATAATAGTAGAAAGGGGTCCAGAAAGTTATTTAGGAAATTCAAAAGTCTCTTGTATGTTTGTTACAGTTTGTATATTTTAAGTAGTCTTTAAAGATTCTGGACATTGGGATCAGACTCTGGGCTACTTTGTTAAACCTCTGGGTTGATTTTATTGTCTGATGTAGCTAACTTCATTCAAAACCAGTTATTTTTGGCTGTTTGGGGCAGCAGATCAACCTGTAATCACACCATGGACATATTATCATCTCATACACTCATAATGTAAAGCCAGCTAAAACTGTAAGTGTGTGTTTTGTTACAATTGGTTGTTGAGTGATTGGATACATTTTTGGAAACTCTGTCCTCCATCCTTTCTCCTCCTGACATCACAATTTGAGGGACCAAGCCAGCAATCACAGTCACAGTGTCTCTTTCAATCCATCTCTATGTCTTGATTTATTGCATAGTGACTTGTGTTGCTAAGTTCTACTGTTCGTCACTTAGAGATCAAGCTCCTGCACGTGTCACCACACAGCTCAGACTTTGATGAAACCAGCAAATCTCACCCATTAATAATTGCTGTCCAGCTCACAGAAACATCTGTTTCCTGGGGCTGTTTCAGCGCATCCACAGTAACTTGATGCAAGAGGGCTATAAGTAGACCTGTGGTGACACTGCAGTTTCTTACCCAACCAATCTCTCTCTCTCTCTCTCTCTCTCTTTCTCTCAGCCTGATGCCAGGTCATATTATAAATTATCGCATTAGCCGTGTGGATTTGGCTCCTATGGCCTTATAAAAACAGTTTGCTGAAGAGCGAGATGCCCACAGCTGTAGAGGTGGGATAAGAGCTTCTGGACACGAAAGCCGTTTGTCATTGTTAATTATTTGACTGCTGCAGCTCCACAAAAGACATCCACACTAATTAACAAACACAACTAGGAGAGCAGCAGGGGACATCGTGGACTCATTAACACAGGATTGTATTGGGGGAAGAGTTTTACTTCAGAAAGCTGAATGACTTTATAAAGAAACTTTCAGGTTGGGAACAGACTTTGCCTGCTTATCTCAAGAGAGGTCTTTTACACTTGGAGTACAGATAAATAACGTTTTGAGTTTATATGTACACTCTCTCTTTAACCAGCCCTGTCTTTCTATATAACGTTTTTAGCATTTGCAGAATCCAGTGCATGAACATAGTAGTATTGTGAAATCACATCTCTAATATGGTCTGTGGAGTCAGCTGTGAGTGAGCTTCTTGGTCTTCTTATATTCACTGACTTTCCCAGTAGGTTCCCTGTATTTATGGATCTTTGCAGTACCAACAGATACCTTAGTGTTGGCTAAATTTTAGTAAATCATGGACCTCATGAACTGCCTTAAACTTTGTTGCTGGCTTACCTGTTGTAGTCCACATAGAGTTATTAGTGATCCATGATCTTCAGACAAGCCAGAATTTTAATAGTCCATTCTTATACCTGTTGACGATTGATATCAGACCGTTTCAGGCATATTTTAACGGATTGATGGCTTTTCCACTTTTACTATACTACCATCAGAGATAAAAAGTTTAATATCATGATTATTATTTTTATCACAGTATGGTTAAAGGTTCTGAAAATGTACTAATACACAATGGTTTGTGGTTACTATTAGTCTTTTTCAACTTTTTAGAGGGATACTGTTAATTTCATTGAAGGTCACTTTGGAGGTACCATACCAGTCAAAAGTTTGGACACACATAAAAATGAGCAAGTTTATGAAAGAAAGGCAGATTTCATAACATTAAATTGATCTGAATGAATGTGTAACACTGTTCATATTGTAAATGACTATTGTAGCTGAAACAACTGTTTTTTAAAGGAATATTTACATAAACATACAGAGACCTAAATTCTTCAAACATTAGTACTGTCTTCCAATAACATGTTATGTTTACTGTTGTAAATGTATTAATTTAACTGATCATTGCAAAACCATGTGCAATGATGGTAACACAACTGATGTATCTGCCTTGACCGGTTAGGGAGAGTAGACAGTGGAGCTAGAAAATGAGAGCAATAACTGCAACAGACATTTGTTATACTCTCATTTATTTAAGTCTCAAGAGGCCAAATTTGAAGGTAGGGATAAAAGCTTGCTGTCACAATGATGCAATGAGTCATATAAATCATCTCATCACACAGTTGCCAGGCATTGACATAAACTACCAGTGTGCAAATATTCATGTTGCTGCTCTAAATTTGTGTATTCTAGATACTTAGATTAAGCACATCTAGATTGTGTGTCTTGCACAAAAGACACTTCTACTTCCAGACTAATTAGGTCACACTTTGAAAAAGTGTCAATCCCAGTTAAGCACTGTCTGCCAGTTACTGGTGAAGGTGTGTTGGTACAAGAGGAACGGACTGATTGGAAATGTGTCTGAACACAGGAATTATAGTAATTCAATCTAAAAGATTTTACAAACATGCTTCCTTTGACCAACTGAAACTCTGTGGTAATTACTTCAGATGTTTCACCTATTTCAGCAATAACCAAAATGTAGCTAGTTATTCCAGTACTTGATATGATTACACTCTGCAGTTGATAAAGAGAGCTAGAGGGGCTGTAGGGTTTGCCGGCCTCCTGCTTTTGAAATTACAAGATCTCATCTATGTTTGCACAATAGGTTCCAATAAATGGCTCCCAAATAAAATGTCATTGTACAGCTGGGGTACGTGTTGGTTAAAGTCATCTTACTTAAGCTACTTATAGTAATAGAAGACACTTTTATATTTATACTGTAAAAGTGAGCATGATGCTTGACAAGAATTAAGAGGGGGAAGTAGTACTCGTGCCTCAGCTGAATGAGCAATAGTACAGTGATAAAACTATTCTTCTCTCTCTCTCTTTCTCACCCTCAATCCCTTTATCTCGCTTAACCACTCACTGGTTCATCCACGCGGCTTTGGTATTAGTCATACTAAAATTAAGTTATGGGGAAACGAGTCTGAGGAACACAACAGCACTATTCAGATTAAAAGATAAAGAAATAAAGTACAGTAAGGTATCATTTAACAAACCCTGTCTCCTAACAAGGAGGTTTGTATACACCTAACCTGCAGTCATAAACCCATCATCCACCAGAACCACCTCTGTGACTCACCTTCTGCTAATGAATGTATCACTTCATCAATGCAAAAAACACACCGCATCAGGCCATAATCAATACAAAAACGTAATTGCATTTGCAGTTCAGTTGCATGGGAATATAATTGTTAGGATACAGGCATGCTTAGATCCAGCGTGTTGCATTTTAAATCTTTTTTTCTTAGTTTCAGTTATATCAGTTATGAGAATTTGAGTTAGTCTTTTAAACTGATAAACGTACCACTGAAGCACACGACTAATGGTTTGCTGATGATGGGGGTCATTACGCCTATATACATGAACTATGTCTACACTGTGTTTCAGATTAGTAAAATCTGCATTTTGCTGAAATACAATGACATGTTTGAGTGACCTAAACTGTGGAATGTTCATGTACTCACAGAGTAACTGGTGATATCTGGGATAGTAAGTCCTTCACACATAAACAAACACTATATGCTGTTTATTATTGCCTTTCAACACTCTGACGCGTCATAAACTTTATTTCACAGAAGACATTTAGACAAGTTGTAGTAGGGTGTTGTGAGTGTAAATAACATTAGCTTAGTTAATATGGGGAATACAGTCTTATCCCAATGACAGCCAGAACCAAGAAAATGGTAATAAACTAAAACGATCCTTTAAATTTCCCTTTACTCCAATGGGAGTTCAAGATGGGGAGAAACAGAACATGTGAGAGATTAAGGAGACAGAGAGAGAAAGACAAGAAAAAATCACTGGATCACAGTGTGAAAAAATGTGTTATCTCCTTTTGACTCACATTGTGTGCCAGCCACAGGGAATCCTGCTTTCCTCCGGTTCCCTTGTTTCATCCAAGTACAACGTAGCTGGTAATAATTAGAGAGGAGGTGTAAGACACTGCAGTTTCACCAGCAGAACAATCTGTTGCGTGCAGAGCTGTCTCATTTTAATAATTAAAATGAATCTACTCTTGTGTATATTTGCATAAATTAAATGAATATTTGTTCTGCAAGGCTTGGCAAACACATCCCTGTCACTGCAGTGTGTAAGCTTGGTCATGATTGGCAGAGTCTGTTGTCCTACAGCAGCGGTAATCTCCACATTGTGGCAGTGATACACCACATGACCCTATCATACATGATTTAGGGGATTTGCTTTCCATGCAGGCACTCCTTTACATGATTAAAGTGCTGCACATTCCACCTGCAGCTCCTGATCTTCTGACCTCCAGGGTTAGCCTTCATAATACAGTCTGGACATCATCTCTAGCTCTCCCTGCTGGTCCTCTCGAGGCCAGAGGAAATTAACTGAAGCACAATATAATTCTTATTGATTGTTATGCGCTTTGAGTTAAAAATGTATGTTCTAATATTGTCATAATTGGATATTGCTGCACTAAAGAGCCCTGAGTGGGATAACTTATAACCTGGTTTGAGGCAGAAAATCTGAAATAAGTGGCCTGTGGATTATTTATGGTGTCTGTAATTTCATTTTTATCCTTAGAGGCAGAATGACTGCTGATTTTCTTAGCAAGTGAATATGGAAGGCTGACTGCAGATCCCTGCAATATTCTTCTTTACCACAAGCTGTTTGAGAGTTATCAATATGACATCAAATATATACATATGTCATTAGCATCATTACTGCAGTGACATTCTCCTGGAGCAGCTGATGCTAACATGTTGATGTTTACCATAGTTAGCATTTCAGAGAGGATGGGGGCCGCAAACATGCTAATTAGACTGACACTGAAGGGAAGGGGGACGTAAAATCCTGGATGGCAAACAATCACAAAATGTAAAGTCCCACGCACAACATTTTGGAGTTGTCTTCTATTTTCAAATGAGATAAATCATCTCTGTTGTCAGCACTTGCTTCTTCCATCTTAAATCACTTGTTAAATGAAAACGATTCCCGTCTGTTGTGGACTTGGACACGATATCTAAAGCTCTGCAGCTTAAGCTAATGCTATAGCATGAGTCGAAATCCACTCTGCTCCACCCGGTCTGCCACAGCTCGGCCTCACTGTGAAATGAAACATGAAAGAAAAACGGACAGAAGACAAAAAGACAAAAAGCTAAAGTGAAGACAGAGTAAACTTCTTCTCTTGTTCGGACCATATATACTCTTAGGGAGCATATAGGGGGGACATATAGGGCTCTATGGCGCGATTGTCTCTTTCTCTGAGACACTCATCATGTAATATCTAATAATGAATATTAATTCTAGAAACAGACACTACCACAGCCTGCATCTTATAACCAGAATTAACATTCGATCACCAGTGAATTAAAGTAAGTAAGTAAGTAATAAGTACAAACCAAGTGTACACATAACACATACAATTATAGTTGCGTGTGACATGTAACTGCTGTATTACTACCAAATGTAGGACTGTCTCCAGGTGATAAATAAAGGACAAACAGTTATATGACAGAGACATACAGTTTGGTGGCGCATAGTGATCAAGGACAATATAAAACATGATTAAATTTTAGGACATGACTGTGACATGATTGTAAGAATCTGGACGTCACTTAGAGTCCAGTTGGTTATGTGATGAGGATGAGTGAATAAAAGTCCCAAAGGTCTAATGTAGATGTCTTGGTCCAATCTGCAACCCCCCCTTCAGCTTGAATTGTCCAGGTATGATGACGCTACATCTAGTTTAATAGAGAAAAAAGTAGCAGTCCCCCTGTCCTTATTGCACTTTAAACAGAACTATGACCTTTTACTAACCTTAAACCAAAGTGCTTCTTTTGCCTAAAACCAACCACATGCAGGACTCTGTGTTTTTTTGTTGTTTACGACCCACACTGAACAATGCTGATGTGTGTTTATGACAGACCCTTAGCTCCACAGTGCACAGTGTTTGCAGTATTATCACACTGGACATTTTTAGCATCACTAACTCCACCGGGGACTGACCTCCTAACTTTTGCAGTATCAGTGTTTTGCTCCTCCTTGCGGTGCACTTAATCTACACTGTCACACTTTCTAACACAAGAGCAGTCTCTTAACTTGGAGGAAGCCTTTGTTCTTGTTCTGAGTACAGTGTTTTTCACGTCAGTGTTTTGCTCAGCAGTGATCTCGTCTACATAACTGGTTTGTGACTTTCTCATTTAAAATTCCTTTTCTTTCCAGAGCCTCCACACACTTGGTGGGCTGGTTTTAATTAACTGAAAAGAGGAATAATTTTACACTGATGAGCTGTGTTTTATTCTCATCCGTGGGTATATTTTAACTTAGAACACAGTCTACCCAGTAGATGCCAGGCACAGTGCCCCATATCTCTTTCAAACTGGAAACTGGAGGAAGCTTTTCCTAGACTGGGGGCTGAAAACTGAATTTGTTTTGTCTTTTACATGCTATCACGGTTTGCAAAATGAGTGGAGGTGGGGCATTTTTTATTTAACTTCTCTATGTGCTCTTCAAAGTCTGTAAACTGATGATGTTTGTGTGATTAGATCTTTTCATTTCTAATTTCTCTTTCCATATTACAGGTACTGGATCTTTGTGTGTGCATAAGGTGTCCAGGTGAAAAACACCGCCTCTAGCAGTCATGAGGAATAGAGGGTATGAACATTGATTTCTCTTATTTACATTACATGGTGGTCCTAAGGTGCAAAGCACATTTCCCTTTGCCATTGTCAGATTATAAATAGCCCCTCTACTTTCTCTGGACTTGATCCTCACACCTGTTTCTTGTGACCTGTGTGTGATTTGAACATGCTCTTTGTCATCATTTGGATTTGGTTTGTTTCTCTGGGTTCCTGCCTGAGTTTTCATGCCAGCCTGTTTCTGATCTCTGCCTCTATTCTGACCCTACTTTGTGTTATGTCGCTCTTATTCTGGTACTCTTGAACTTATGGTTGATCCCTTTCTTGCTCTATAAGAAGTTTACTTATCTACCACACCTGCCTGTGTGCCCTGTATCTGTATTTGGGTTCTGTCCACCTGGTCCTTCCACACAAACCGTGACAAGCTGATGTATATTGGTGCTGCAGCTGCTGGCACACTGCTGCTGACCTTGGCTTTCGACTATGTCCTGTTTACCTGACCTGCTTTAGAAGGCTGATGAGACCTGCTGCTGCCTTGCCAGCGTGTGCTGTTAGTCTAGTACCAACCTCAGCTGGGTGGGGGTAGAGTTGAGTGTAGATAGGCAGAGTAAATCCACACAGTGCTCATCCATCACTGTGCCCATGTGTCGACTCTCTCCCTCCGTCTCTCTTCCTCTTTCCCTCCAGCTTAGCTGAGCTACGTCCCTCTTTATACACATTCTGTGGCACATGATTAATCCTACCTCTCATATCTCTTCTCATGTGTCAGCACCTTTGCTGCTTTATAGGCTTATTTTGAAATGAAGTGACAGTTCTGCTCTGAAATATCACCAAATTAAGACCACTGGTATGTGTAAACAACACAAATATGCACCAAAACCTATAAATCAAAAGGATGGTGATGCCTAACTCCCCTATTAAAACTTTGTTGACCCCGTAACATTTAAAGGTTTTAGCTGGTTCTACTGTACATTAGTCATTTCTCAGCTGGTGATATTAGTTGCGGTGTGTGTATTAGTACCAGAAAAATTGTTTTCATAAGTCACACATGGATTTACTATGTTACAGGTCACAAATACAGACATTTGAGAACAATAAAACATATTAAACTAGAATAGAATGTGTGCAGACAAGTCCTTTCAGGCCAGTGTGCACAGGAAGAATGGTTACAGCATGAAGAACCTTTTTAAGTGTTTATTGGGCACCTGACCATTGTTTTAAGACACACTTGAAAAATTGCTAAGAATACCGCACAGGTTTACAGTGTGTCTTGCAGTTTGGGCTTTCAGCACCCAGCTGCTGTGCTGAAGCTTTTTTCTGTTTCTGTATGTCCCAAAATGGTTTCACTGTTAGTTTGAAAAGTACGCAAATGTAGAGTGGAAGCACATTATCACAAATTTATGGCAAGCAGTTTTCATAGTTTTAAAATAAACTATTATAGTCCCCTACCTACAAATGCTTCATTTCACTGAACACTGTGTGTACACATTCTATTCTATTATGTATTATAGTACTCAAACTTCTGTATTTGTGGCCTATACTGCAGTTAATCTGTGTGACATCCAGGTATCACATGCTGACAGTGATGTAGATTTCATCATGAAAATTATTTTTCTACTAACACACACACCACAACAAATATCACCAGCTGACACATGACTAATGTACAGTAGAACCAGCTAAAAGACTCAACCATACCAAACAACCTTTAAATGTTACAGCAATTTTTTAATAGGGGAAATATGCATGTTTGCATTTTTAAGATAAGATAAGATAAGATGATCCCTTATAAGTCCCACAAGTGGGAAATTTGCATCGTCACGGCAGAAAGTGGACAGTACAAGATTAAAGACAATAGAATAAAAACTATACCAACAATGTTTGCAACCTTCATTAAATTAAACTGTTCCTTCACACAAGTATGAGTTAAGCATGAGTAAATACTTAATTTGTCATTTACAAAGCTTCTATATTAATAGTTTCACAAACGTTTTCTATGGACCCACTTGCATGACAGAGTTTATCAAGGGAAAAACTGGCTTTTTTGAACTCCAGACAAGCAAAGACAGATCTGTTAAATGTGGGAGGCAGAGAGGGAAAAACAAAAAGAGGTTCCTAACCGGAAATGTCCAAACCAGAGTGTGCAGCGCAGTGCAGTAATGTAGAACAAAAAAGAACAGGCGACGAACAGGAGGCCGGGCGTGAATGCAAGGCAGCTGAACCAAGGCATGAGGATGAATAATCCAGCAAGAAACTGGAGGAGACGTGGGCCATAAGTCCTGGTGTAATCATGTGAGTGGAGGCAGGTGAGTGAGGTGTGAGCCAGAGAGCAGGCAGTGAGGGGGGAGGGCACCTGAAGGAGAAACCAGAGGATAATATACTTTAGGGCAACAACAAAATACACGAACATGGAATGTGAGCGTGCAAGAGTGTGACAAATAGGCATTAGCAACCTGTTTAAATGCTTTTCTTGTTCAAAAAGCATATCTGTGTATGAATTATTTTATTTATTGAACGTGTTTTGTCTCAAATTGCAGCCTTCAGCTCTGTGGAAAGTTAGAATACTACACTATGCTCTTCTACCTTCTGCTACACTGTGCACAGCCCTTCACGTAAAACGTACTAATTAAACAGAATTTATTAAAATTCACTGATTGGTTAGAAGGATGAGACTGCTTAGGGGTCAATCTCTTCAATCCAAAACTGATGGCAATAAACACAACTTAAATAGAGTAAACAGATATATTTATCTAGGTTTGGTTAGGCTGATGCTGGATATGTGTCACATGACCAGGTAACATCAGAACACACCAAAACAGAAATATAGATCCATCAGTTTGCAGAGAGAAGGGTAACATGGACTATAACCTGTGCAGAGCTGGGTGTGAGAAAATCATCAGTGACCTTCAGGTGGTCTGTAGCTCTGCACTCAAACAAACGTACATGATGACAAAATAATTTTATTCTAATGCAGTGTGTGTCTATATTTTCACATAGTGACTTATAGAACACATGCTGTGCAGTAGATGAGTAGTAGTAGCTAGTAGCTAAGAAAGGCAGCTTTCTGTCTCCACAAGTCTTTAAAGTTTTCCTGCTGCATCACCTGTCACTTTACAGATCTGGGTAAGACTGAACTAAGTTCCTGTGATCCTAAAAGAGAAATGAGGTAAATTGATGGCTAGGCCTCTGCTGCTTGTCTTTTATGATGGATGACAGTGGAAGAAGGGGTCGTGGGTGACTAGCATAGCAGATCTGAAAACTATGAATTCCAGCCTCTTCAGAAGCAGACTAAATTTGTGCTGACAGGCGATAATTTAAACAACAGCGGAACAGCTGGTTTTCAGTAGATGGGTGCCTATGTGCGTGTACATGCATGCATCTCCAGCCTGTGTGTGTGTGTGTGTGTGTGTGTGTGTGTGTGTGTGTGTACGATGGAGCTTGTCATATTTCCTTCTAGTGAATTCCATCCATGCGGCTGACTTCATGCATATGTAGGCGAGTGAGCCTCAGAATCCAGCAGCAAGTAAAGGTTTTCAGAGAACTCTCCGACTGTCGCATCCCCAGCAGACTGCACATAAACATCTCCAAAGCACCACACATATCTTTTTTCTCCCTCCTGTCTGTTTAAGTGTCTCACTTCTACAAACCTGAAAAATTCTCCATGGCTTCTCACTAAGGAGGGATTTTTTTGTAATAGTGACAGAAACTAATCTGACATTCACTCAGTTTGCAGTTTATTAGGTAAATCAAGAAAATTGATGCAGGTTAATGGGACAGACTCATTGTCATTACGGAACAGATCCTACCTTCATGAAGGTTATCATGTTTGAAATCATTAAAGTTCTAACTACCAATTCACTCGGAACCTGAAAGAGTCAGCTCGTTAATCTCAGATTAGTTTCATTTCAAGTTCAGTGTACTAAAACATCCAACAAAAAATGTGACTGTCTTAATACGTATATGTGGCCATATAGTGTGTATAGCTACTGTGTTTTACATTTTAGTCAAACTCAATGATAATGTGAATGACTAAACTCAAAAAAGACAAAAAATGTATTCAGGTACCAAAGTTTAACACTGTTTGTTTTCCTTTCTACAGATACATGACTTACCACTGTAAAGATTAAGAGATGTACATGTCAAGACATTTGTTGACTCTCATTTTTGTGCTTGTTCTAGAAGTTCTTATGTCCATATTGTTCAGTGATAAAATGGAAGATTTCACATCTGCTCTTAGATTAACACTATTATCTGTAACATACTAACATAAGCTGGTAGTTAGCAACTGAATGCTTCTCCAATATCCCAAACTTTATTAACAAATTGTTGGCAAAGGTTTCAGTGTCATTTGTTTGACAAGTCCAGTTTTCCATCTTGACAAGTGAGAAGAGACCACACAGCCACAGTTTGAGAGAAATACAAGTCATGTATCTCTTTACATTTCCATCAGGTCTATTAGCAGTTCTAATTAAGCGATCAAGCATGCAGGCACAGCCAGGCCATTGGTCTTTGTGCTCACTGTGTGGTGGGTGAGGTTTGCATCTTGCACCCTGGAGTTGTAATCAGATCAATAGCAGCATGTCCTCAGAGGAATCATCATTTTCATCCTGCTTGTGAAACCAGCTCCTCTATGTCCTCGGGTGTAAGCCGCTGGCAACGAGCAAGTGGTGATGACAGTAATGACACAATTACCTCTGATTCAATGCAAATGTCACAACGTGGGTAAAACTAGGGTCCACGGCACTCTGTCAACTGCAGGGTATCAAAAATGGTCGTTGTGTTGTGACTTAAATGTTGCTGAGTAACTACAAAAGCTGAACATTTACTGTTCCAACACCTTCAGGAGTCCAGGTTTTTCACACCAACACAATGGAAGAGATAGTGTAGAGAGCTTATTTATGGATTGACGCTGTTCCCTCTTAGCTTTCAGGGCAAAACTCTGCCACGGTCTAATGAGGCAGAAGACAACGCAAAATCAATAGCTGCTCCCAGCACAATGCAATGAGATCAGGCCCAGCACAGTACTCCAGTAATTAAATGTATTTCACTGTGTATAACAACCGTCTAGTCTGAAGAGTTTGTCTGAATGTAGGTTAAGTGCATTTTATTTTCATTGTCAGGCCTTATCTCCAGTGTTTGACACATGTGAGGTGCTTTTAAGCTGCAGTGTAATACCTCTTCTTGTCTTGTTAGTCTTAATGCATAGAGGTTTAGTGCGTTCACTGTAGTCAACTACACTGGCCCCAGTGTAAATGCTGGATGTAGAGTATTGACTGCCGCAGTGTAGTGTTACCTTGTCCAATCTACCGTGTTTTTGGCCTTCAGTTTTATTGTCCCCACAGTGTTTGTAAGAAGACAGGATTTTTCTGTTACTTTATTATGATAGATTGCTCCATACACTGTATTATAAACCACGGTCAATATGCAGGCTCACCTCATGCTGCAATGGAAAAGAAGCTATTCAGAGGAAACAAACCAGAAGCTATAGTAAAGTCATCAATGTGTCACTTGGTAAGCAAACACATAGGTGCTACAGTCATTAAGCATTGACCCTGAATCTGAAACTCATGCAAAGCTGTATCAGAATTTTAACCTTAAGAAATGTTTGCTACTAATGAACTAATTATTGTTTCCAGAGTGACAGCTGACACTTTCTACTTAATGTCCAACACTGAGCTCAACATTCACATCAACCTGTAAAAATACGCAGAGACACATGCAGGAAACAGAGGGCTAAATTAAAGCTGTTTGTGTCCAATATTCACTCTCTTCTCTGCTCCACTGTGCTTATCAGTAAGATACCTACCTGCTCAGAGCACCTTGGTAGCCTGATCATCTTTAATCTATCCATTTATACACAGCACATAACGAAACAGCAGGGTATACTTAAATACAGCAGCTGTGTGTGAGTATTATTTAGGAGACAGGGTTGGATGATGAAAATCCACCAAATACTAAACTAACAGACTTGCTGATTTAATTACTCTATATTGTAGCATCTGTTATAAAGTACATAAAAAAACAATACTACCACAATACTACAACTGCTAACAGTACTACTACAAAATATCTCTTGTCTTGCTGCCACCAGGATTTAGTGTGTACGATAATCCAATATTAAGACTTTAGATCTAGACTAGACTAATATTTCTTTTTGTTTCTTTCAGATTATTTATTAATGTTTTTACAATCAAGCTTTTACAGTGGAAATTATTCACCTTCAGTAAACTAGAAATATAATACAGAAATATAGTGATGGAAGGCACACAGAAGCAATATTCAGACCATTGCCTCAAGCTTTGTGGTCTTTTTATTGTTGTTTAATGCTGCCGGGCCACTCAGACATGCTGAAGGTATTGGGCAATAACTGATGTTGATATTAAAAGAACAGAGCAATGCGTAAGTCATGAGATGAGCTCAGCAGGGTCATCGCAGCTAAATGACGTGCCAGCATAACTGCAGTCACCTTCCCTGTATACATGACAAACTGCTGCCACCAGGCTACACAGGGAACAAAACAGATACATAAACCGCCGCCCTTCACACAGGCCCTTGACTTCAGCGCTTTGGTGTAATAGCATTGTAGCCACTTAAGATGTACTTTCAGGAAAGTAACTTGAAGGAGAGAGTAAAAATGCAAAATGACATCAGCTTCACCTCGAGTTGTTTGTAAGATGTGAAGGGTACAGTAACTGCTGCATGACTAAAACACCTGCTGGGCATTGGACACATTATAGCACTCACCGTCATTATTTTCAGCAACATTAATTTTTGGCCACGCTGATTTCCGTCTGACAATAGGCTACAACAGACCTGTAATCACTGTGGTAACTACAGGCCCTCCCAAGGCCAAAAAGAAAATGTCTTTGCACTGTATCGTATAGTGCTCTGACTCAGTCTATTTCTAGGCTCATTTGCTGTAAATCTGGCTGAGCTGGATCACTGTAATCTGTCAGAGTGGGCTGCTAATGTCACTAGTATCCTTGTCCAGCAACACAATACCCAAAGCATGGTGTTGCCCAAAATATGCATGATGTGCAATTACATTTCTAGCAGTGACTTATATACTTATATACTATATTTAATAAATATAGTATATAACATATATATTATATAAAGCATAGTTTTAATCAAGAACTGCTTCAAGTGCTGTAATAAGTATTTTTACTAAAATACATGTATTAATACAATAATGAGAAAACTGTGCTATGAATTATTAATTGTAATGTGTGGAGCTTCCAGGCTCTGTGTTTTATTGCATCTTCCTTCACTGCTCTGTGACATTACAGAAATGGCGAATGTGTCCGAGACAGTCAGAGCCCATTAATAACAGAGCTGAGCTTTGTCTCCACTGTGGGACTCCTGATCTCACTCTGCTCCAATAAGACTTCAGACGTCTGCTTTGTGAGATCTGGAGCATTTTAATGGATTCCCCTCCAACCCTGCATTATAACCACAGCAAGTTACTTAAGGGCGACATATATGCTCTGCAGAGTACAAAGGTTATTTGCACCAAATAAAGATGAAGAGTGTTTAGCTAAAGTCAGTGCAAATATGTAGACCTCTTAGGATCCTTTACTGTGACGCCATGTTGCCTCTACATCAGCTTCAACTGTCTTATAAAAAGTGTGCTATCATCCATGCTGTCTTCTTGTGAAGATTTGACAGATTTTTTTTAATTGGATTTGTCCCCTTATTGTCATCTAGCTAAATGCTTTCTCATAAGAAATGAGAATTAAGAAAGAGACCTCCTCCAACTCATGCCCAAACTAACTAGGGATCAGAGCACAGTTGGGACAGAAGCAATGTCTAGGATTGATTACACTCTTCTACTAAATGAGTTCCCTTCTGCTAAGGTCTGCTGAAGCTAATAGTTAAAAGAAGAAGGTCTGTTCACAAAGACACAAACACAGCTCTCATATGCCACATATATTAGACTAGACAACCTAAGAACTCTTTAAGAATCCATCAGAAACTGTTCCAGGGTCAGGCCCACACCATACAGACTGAGTAAGTGTAGGTCTCTTGATAGTTGCAGTCAGCATGAATGAATATTTAATTGCGTCTTGAGTGGCACTTCAAGAAAAGCAAAGCATAGTAGTGTCTATATTTGGATGCATTAATAAATAGAGAATCAGTATTAGGTACTTCAATAGTAAACTGTGTCCTCTAGCCTTTTGTTAAAGAAAGAATGTGTCAGTTTTTGAATTTCATGCTCAAGAATTATGTACGACATATTATGCTTAGACGTGCACACACGCTCAAGTAGACATACAGTTTAGACTTGCAGGGCAAACCTGAACTTATCTACCGTCACCCAGAGCTAAATGTGAGAATGCAAATGGACAAAATGTCTTTAAACCTTACAAAGGTCATCTTTCTCCACTGCTGATTCAGTTCTCTCAGTTCAGTCTTTTTCCAACACCTCTGTTGTCGAACTTTCACGTTGCTTTTCTGGAGCCTTCTCTGCTGTGTGGACTGACGTCTCTTTGGATGTGTCACTTCATACATCAGTGATGCCGGGCTGGGGCTTTGGAGGGAGACACAGTGTGAAGAGGAATCTGCCGTAACCCAGCACAGCTCCCTGCCCCGACCGGCAACGGTTGACTGGCTCCCTGAGCAGATGATGGGTGGCTCATTGCTGCTTCCTCCACTCATACAGCACTGAAGTGGGATCCTGTGGGGCCTCTGAAAACCCCTCACTGCTTTTATATTTCACCTTCTACTTAAACCATTTTAGACATGAAGTACACTTCTAGAGTCACCTCATTTTTCTGGGATACCTTTAACAGCTTTATGGACATCTAAACCGCCTCCTGTGAGCAACGCAAAGCTTTTTTGTCCCTTGGTATTTCTGTCCATATCTCCGAACACACTTGTAGGGTATTTACGGTCATTTATCCAGGCAAGTGCCACTCTGTGATAAATGTTCTACTCACTGATGCAGAGTGGGAACTGGCAGCATGCACACTCACATCATGACTTTGAGTGTCTTTCCTTCAAGTGTGTCTATAAAAGTCTGCATCCACTTGTTCTTCACTCTTTGTGGACAACTTGCTGCTAGTTTTTCAAAAGATGGAGAGGAGGGATTCCTGCAGATGGTGTCAACTTCATTTTTTGTCACGTTGCACAGGACACACACACACACACACCAGATCAGTCAAGGTAACACTAATTGTGAGTGTGACTACATGAACATACACAGGTGTAGGAGTCTAATAGGAGTCAAATTAAGGAGTTTTTATATTGTAAGTCAGACTGATCATACTGTACTGTATTGTCATTGTGTGTATTTTCGTGTTGTTGTGCAGTATCTACACAACATAGCAGTCAAATGCACTATTCAAAATGGATGGAAATCTGGAAGGTATTTCATAGAGACAGTGTGATAGTATGATGTGATCATCATGCCACATTAGTAGCAGCGAGATAAAACCAACAGCGTAATATTGTTACAGATACAGGCTCATAACAAGAAGGTCAGTGATTTGATTCCTGCTACAAACAGCATATCTATCAGCAGCTGCATGTCCTGTCAGATTGTCCTTGAGCTAGATGCTACGTTGCTTCCTGTTCACTTTGCAGATCACTGTGCATCAGTGTCAGCTGAAAGTAAATGCAACACAAAAAACCAGTGATCAGTCTTACCCATCTGTGACTGACATGAGAAAGGCTGTGAGGAAGAAACTGATCTTAATCTTGGTACAATATAAGTAACTACATTAAAGATATATTGTACAAATTAGAGAAACATTTGATATTTCATAGAACATGACAACTGTCCGGAACATGTGCTGAACAAGATCAGCGTCCTTGGAAAAAGATCATGATCATTCATCTTTTTCTGTTTTTTAAAACACAGACCTATACTCTGAACTGTTGTGTCTGTTATGTTGCACTGTTGTGTCTGTTATGTTGTGTCTGTTATGTTGCACTGTTGTGTCTGTTATGTTG
>JAUYWH010000016.1:1107090-1144367 GCA_034779795.1 Ctenopoma multispine
GTGTGTGTGTGTGTGTGTGTGTGTGTGTGTGTGTGTGTGTGTGTGTGCGTGTGTGCGTGTGTGTGTGTGTGTGTGTGTGTGTGTGCATATTTGCTGATAAAATCAGGTCTTCTTGTTACTCTTGTATGTGTGTGAACAAAAAAAAAATCATGCAGCATGTTTTTTATAGCTGTGTCCTTTAAAAAAACAACAACTATAATTTGTTGTAAGACTTAAATTACACCTTACTGCTGACCCCATTAGCACCACTAGCAGCATTGTTCTTCTGCCTCCATGTGACCAAAATTAAACCAAAACTGCATCTCGTGTGGCACCAGCATCAGGTTGACATTAAGTGAAATATTTCTAGCACCTGTAGAACTGCATTCAAAAGTGGACATTTAGTGCCCTCATCAGTTTTGTCTTTTGTTTTATGGCCAAGTACTAACTAAATAATGCATTTAGCAGCTACATTCAGCATTAGCTGTGCACTCGTATTTGTTGATCACCAACATTTGTGTGTTAATACTGAATAAGACAAGATGAACGTGGTAAACAGTATACCTGTTAATGTCTGTGTGATAACGTTGCATGAGGATATTATGGTAAGAGTAAATATAGCTTTACAGAGTTGTATGTTGTCCTTGGATCTTTTGTGATTTTCTGGATGAGTTGTGTAATGCTCTTGAACTAATTCTGTATGTCCAATGTATTATTTTCCAATTTTAGATGGTATCTGTGGAGTTCCAGAGCCTTAACACGCCTTAAAACCGCATCCCAGACTGATCACAGCAGTTTGGTTTTTGGATGTAGTAACTAAAGTGGTGAATACCATTGAAACCTTATTGAAAACATGTATTTTGTGTTAAGTTTGCCTGTGTTTTGTTTTATGTTTTTATGATTCAGTTTGAAAATTCTGCTTTTATCAAATCAGACAGGATTTATATCTTCAAAACACCAACAACAATCACCATCTAGTCACATCAGGTGTAAAATATGAAAGAACACAAATCCAGCTACAAATCAAGTTACAAAGTTGTCGTATTTCTTTTGCAGCAAACCTAGTCAAAAATTCTGACTTTCAGTTACAGATCAAACTCAAATCTGACTGACTGACTGATGTAAATAACAGTTATTGTAATTGGTTCTTTTTAAAAAGGAGAGCCTAATGCAGAAAGAAAGTCAAGCTTTTCCTTTTGCCAGTTCAGGTAGTACAGTCCATCACAAGCACAACTGCTTGTATGATAGCTGAAGAAGTGTGCTGACTGTTCTGAACTTGTCTGTATCCACACATCCACATTTCCTCTGGATAATGTTTTCAGCTGACAACCGAGTGTTTGGAAGTATGCCTGTTCATGTTGCTTCTTCTGTCTGTACATGACAAGGAGAGGCTGCAGAGCCCAGTTTGGGGAACAGCATGTCAGAGTGATGGAGGAGAAAAGCAGATGAAGCCACAGAGGCGAGCTGCTGCAGGGAGCACTGGGAATTGAGCGAAGACATGACAGGTGGCTCTGAGAGGCACGTCTGTCAGTCTGCCTGTAGCGCCACAACCAGACACCAGCAGCTCCCTGCTCCTTCCAGAGCTGTACGGTGGAGAACCAAGAGCTGGTTGGTTGTTAGGACACAGCCTGTCCTTTGGGGTGGGGGGCAGCAGTTCAGCAGCTGTTAGAAGCTGCTCCAGAGACCTCGCTGCTAGCAGGTGTTTGTACCTGATGTGATTCAGGATTTTCCCAGAGGAGGAGAGAGAAAAGAGCCCCTCCTGTCTGACAGACACACACACAGACATAGACACACTCTTCACCTGCATTTTTACCATGACACATGCCCCCCACTAGCATTACACTTTACTCTAAAGCTAAAAGTAGTTATTATTTAATCTTGTTAGTTTTTCCCACGTACAATGAGACAGGCAAAGATGTGAAGTGTGACTAAAATCATCTTTAAAAAAAAACATGAAATCTGACACATGTAATTTGAACTGCAGCAGAGTTCACTTGCTTAACTTTAAAGTTAAAACTTCAGATATACAGTACTGTGCAAAAGTCTTAGGTGACCATTAGATTTATTGTTTTGGCAGTGCTATTACAACTACAGGGTGGGCCATTTATATGGATACACCTTAATAAAATGGGAATGGTTTTTGATATTAAAGTCCTGTTTAAACTCCTCAAAATGGGTGGTGACCATGGTGGCCATTTTGAAGTCGGCCATCTTGGATACAACTTTTGTTTTTTACTGTATATTTTTGAGACAATCTATATAGCATGGTTGGAGATGATTGAGGGGCTGTTAGAGCAGGGACATCCAACCACCTGACCATTAGGTGGCGCAAGGAGGGGATCTGAAGGGGAGACATAGGGGAGTATGGCAGTCAATTAGGCGTAGAACAAAGCAGTGAGCAGATTACAGCTTACACTTCTCTGAAGGAGGGTCGAGGTAGGAGAAATAATTCTCCTGAATGCGCAGACTAAAGGAGTCCAAGGTAACCAGGAGCGAGAGAAGACTGCAAAGAGGTTAGCACAAGATGGAGGAGTGGCCTCTTGTGGTGACATCTGCCATGTGGTCATTAATGTGGTGAGATTGAGAGCACAGAAACAGACACACAGGCTGACACCAAAAAGTCATCACAACTCCTGCAGAAAGATAATCCACTTCAAAGACAGAAAATCCAAAATGCAAGAAACACAGTCAGCCACAGAGTAGAGAGTAAGCTAATCCAGGTCCAGAGTAAAAAGATCAGGAGAGGTAGAGAAACAGAGAGGCAATCTAAGAACTGAGGCCAGAGGCAGGCAGCAGAGATCCCAGATACGAAGCCAGAGAATCAGAATCAGACCTATTAATTAGGTGAATTGGTTCAGACAGAGGTCCAAAATCAGCAGAATCTCACAAGGCAGAAGTCAGGCTAGAACAGTGCATCTAGAAAAGAGAGCAGACAATGTGACAAAGAGAGCATGGGAGGCATGAAAAGAATCAAGCTGATTATGGTGTTTAAAGCAAGTGGGGGTAAGGGACTGATCAAGCAGGAAGTACGGAAGATTTCCAAATAAAACAGGAAGTCTGGCAGTGACCATGACATAACCAGATTAAGATTTCCCAGTTTTGTATAATTACATTACTTGATGCTGCTTCAACTGCTTTCTGTTTACTGGTTTTTCAGCTCTGGCCTATTTTGGGAATGCTCCTTTTCCCTTTTGGCAAATAAAAACGAGAGAAGATGATGACAGTTGCATGTTTGAAGTGAAATGTAGCCAGCTTTATATTCTAACACATCTTAAAAGGAGATATCTTGTCATTCATCTCATCCTCTCAAAGGAGCGTCTTTGTGTTTCACTTTTGAGTGTAGGGAGGGTAGGGAGTGTTAAAATGGGAGAAACATCACACAGCACACAGGGCCTTCAGATAAAACAGCAAAAACCCTGTGGGGATATGTCCTCCCGTTTGTCTGCCAGCTGAAAGTTTATGATTGTTTTTTTATTTGGTGTTTGAAGGTCACATCACAGTCACGAGTAAATTCAAATAGGACTTTGTGAGTCCAACACTGACTCCTTGCACTGTGTATCAAACACTCACAGACTCATTTTTAGGGTTAGTTATTAGCCACTTGTGTTTGGCAAATAAAACAAAATGAATTATAACCAACTGATTAATGCTGAGATTTTATTATGGAGGAAGCAGCTGTTTGTACGTAAAGTGGTTAAAGTCTAAGAATTTCACTTTATAGAGATGATGAAAGCTTCCAATTAAAACACGAATGTTTGGTCATTATTTTTTTAAGGGAGAGAGGATTTGTGAAATAAAGGTGAAGGTCAGTTGTATTAAATAATATATACTATAGGAGATGTATGTGCACTTGCAAATGTACATACTGTAGATGTTTTTGTGTTTTTTTCCCTCTTTGGTCAAATCAATAATTTCATGGATCAGACAGTAGCAGAGCTAAAGTGGAGACAAAGGGATCTGCAGCAACGGGTGATAAATAATCTAAGTGTGTTATCACAAAATGGACGGTTTTGAGGAGAGGAGTGGAGGTTGACAGAGGGCAGAGCTCTGAGTCAAACAGCAGAATCATTCCCTTGTGCATAAGCAAAGCTCAATAACAATAATAAAGTACATAGTGGTGAATTATTCATCAATGTTCTGCCCTCTCTCTGTCTTGCCTTCTCTCTTTTCCCTTTGCCATGTCCTCAGCAGACACAACTCCACCATTAAGAGCTACTGCTGTTGATGTCTGTCTCCACCAAACTCTTAGAAGTATATTGTCACTAGCAAAGAGCCAAATACATATTATTAGCATTGTTTTCCTTACATGTAAATGATTTTGATGAATGAATGACTTCATCTATGATCACTTTGGAGTTTGTACTAATTCTGTACAACATAAAGCTGTGTGAAGCAGACTGTGGTGACTGTCATTTATTGTCACTCTCTGGCTCTCTCCACAAATAAAACTGAATGCACTGTCCCCACAAATATGAACAATTTCAAAGAGAGACTTTTATAACTGTCCATTATGTATATTTTCTACTCACCACTACCTCTGTTGTAGACAGGAAAAGCGAACTCTGGCAGGACAAGTATTGACAACTTCCTGCAGCTTTCTAAAAAACTTCATTTATCCATCCATCCGTTAGCTGCAGTGGCATTTGAAAGTTTGTGAATCCTTAAGAATTTTTTCTACTTTTTTATGAATATGGCCTAAAACTAGATAAAAAAGATAGCACCTTTTACAATATTAACTTCAACTAAATGTCCCCAGTGCCTGCACATGCACTTAAGAGGGATTTATTATTCTTCCCTAGAAAACAGCTTCAATTCAAGGATGCTGGTTGGTTTCCTTGCATTTATTGCCTACTTCAGGTCCTTCTACAGCTGTTCTGTAAGATTAAGGTCAGGCCTCTGATTTGTGCTTTCCAAATCATTGCATTTCTTCTTTAACCATTTTTGGATAGAATGACTTGTGTGTGTTAGGGTCGTGTGATACACTTACTCTTGGACTACACTGCCTGTAGAATTTGCATGTACAACTCAGAATACATAGCTCCATCAAACATGGCAAACAGTTCTGGTTAGGAGGCAGCAAAGCAGACCCAAATCATGACACTGCCACCATTAAGACTTCTCATTAAAGTCAAGTAGTTACTCATATGTTCACAGGACATTTTTCAAGTAGTCACAAGGCGCTGAGCAACTACTATAATAATGCATCACATCTAATTAAAATAAATGTTTTGCATAATACTCCCCCATGATATAAATACAAGTATTTTCACAGTTTGGCTTTTTGTATGGTTATCTTGCCCATTTACCCTTCACTCACAATAATAATAATAATAATAATCAAATTGATAATTTATTGAGCGTCACTTGTCTGTTACAGTTCTCCCCATGTTCGACTTCATTATGTCAGCCCATATTGTTTTATTCCGTATTGAAAATATCCACTTCATCATTACCTCAGCTCTTTAATGTTAATGCCCCTGTGTCTGGATTGTTCCTGTTTTAACACTAATAAAGGAACAGCCCACTAATGAGGGAGAAAGCAAAGCTTCAGTGAGTTATGTGAAAAGTAGAAAGTGGCATTGATCAGACTTGATAGATCTGGTCGAAATATGGCATGAGTCACCACAAAGGTTTTGCTGTCATACCACCCAGCTGTTACTGCTGCTGCTGCTGTCATTATGACTGAGTCCCCAGGCCCCTGAGTTTATAGGGTGTGTGTGTGAGACACTGAGGGCATGGGTGATCTTCCAACAACACAATGAATTATCAGAATATCAGCTGCAGTGATCTATTTTTACTAGTGTCCATGTGTACTGCTCAAAAACTGAGATCAGGGCAGTCTGGATTATTAGCACAGCAAGTAGCTTAATAACTGAACAGGTTTTTGTGCAGTTTCACAGCAAATAGTCCCTTTCTATCAAACTCCACGTTCCAGTATTTGGAAACTAATTAAAGCTGTTATCAGGCCTGTAAACAGCATCACTTTTCAGTGTTTTAATTACACACAAAAAGACCAGTCAGCATTTCTCTAATTGCTTAGTGTTTTTTGTAAGCGTTTTCTGCCTCGCTCCTGCTCAGCCAATTATCCCAGCAGGCCGAGAGCTCATCTATGATTGATCACTCATGACACATGTCAGTCAAATCTGTATGAGAAAGAAGAAAGAAAAAAAAACTGCTTTTTATTTCACCTCTGGCTGATGGTAAATGTACAGGAAAGCAGGGTGACCGGAGGCATGTAGAAGTCAAGCGCTGAGATACAAGAAAAATGAATGAAATGGCAGAGAAGGGTGATCTGAGTTGGTGTGGAGTGGAATCTTGATGAATTTGTAATATATTGAAGTGGTAAAGTAGACTTATATTTGTCCTGCTAACAGTATGGGATGGTGATGTTTGTCAGACACAGAGGACAGATTAAGCTAATGGTCTCCAGAGGGTGATTCTAATTGATCTTTTGACCAAGTGTCTCACCAGTTCAGTTTTTTGCCAGTGCAATATTTCCTTTACACTGAGAGAAAATATTCCTGGTCTCCAGAGCATCAAGCATTGTATGTTTGATCATTCCTCAGGTCAAATAGTTTTACTTTAACTTAGCTTTAACCATTTTGATTTTCAATTTTCAATGAGCAGATTTCTAGTATACAAAGGATTAACCCATTTCAGATTGGACACTCGACACGAGTTCTTCTAGGTCAAACACCAAGCTAAAACTTGAAAATCTACACAAGAACTGCTGATATGTTTTCAGGAAATAATGATAATTACATAATTTGTCATGATGAGGCCAGTTCTGGGCCTCCTGATCAAGGCATTAGACAGTTTTTATGGTCTACAGAAGATGAACCCATGGGAAAGAAAAGAAAGGAAAAATTGACTGCCCACTGAGTTTCACTGAGTAAACTCATAGTCCACTGGAGGTAAAACTAAACACATCTCAAAACATGGATGACCAACCTCCTGTATTGTCAGTCTGGTTCTGGTCTTGAACAGTAGCTGATAGGTCACTAAGGCTCCTCTAATGCCACAATATTACTTTAACGTAAAGCCCACAAAGTTACAACTGACAGGTCCTCTTCAGATTTCATTATTATTATAATGAATTTAGGGAAAACAAAGAGAGGTTAAATGTTTTTGGCAACAGCTTGGCAGCAGGTTAGGTGGGGAGAGGGGAGTTGTGTTGTGTTTCTGGAAGACATGATGGGTGATGTGTGTGTGTCCTGCATTCAGTCTCAGTTTCAGAATTGTTACACTCTTAGCCATAGTCACGCTTAGCCATAGTGACTATTGTACAAAAGCCAAGTACAGACTTATCTTACAGTGTCTGTGGAATCAGATCCAGTCATTATCCAGAAATGTTCTTTTATACATGCAGGACACTACGAGAGATTATCAATGTCTCTCATGTTGTCACCGACAAAAATAGGAAATACTCTGTTTTGTTTAGATGAGGGGTGGCACTTCTATAGACCCTGCAGGAGACTAGATATGACACAGACCATATGTCTCAGTGTTTCAATAGAGAAGCAGCTCTTGTTGAGCAACAACACACCCACATAATTGCGGTGAATCTTCTGCACAATTACCTGCTTTGTGCCTATGTATAAGGACTATGTACCAGGGAGCTGACGGTTTAAACTCTATTTAATGTCAGGTCCCAATGCTCCAAATATTCTCATATGCAGGTCCCCTGGACAACACTGTATCTGGATACTTTCTGGGTTCCAGTGCATGTCAAAATACTGCTCAAGACTGTCACAGCTTACCCTCCTGTGCTGAACTGAGCAAGGTGTGTTTTATTCTTTGTGAATTCAACTTTTGAAAAAGCCTCAGCAGGTCCATATGCTGGCAAATCTGATTCATCCGATTCTGAAGTTTTGTCATGTTTTCATCTGTAAGAAATGCCTTCTTTAAACCTTTTTTAGATAACTACTGATAATAGTCTGAGAAAACTGAATATTACACTGCAGCGTATACCCATAAAAGGGAAGTAGGTATATGCTGTGACGACCTAATAAGAAATACGTATATGCCGTATACCTGAATATACCCTGGACTATACTAGTGGAAACAAGTACAGAAGAGTATTAGAGGAAGGATAACGACACAGCAAAGTCAATTGTACAGTAACACTGTATATGTTCGAAAGCCCACACTAACCCTAAGTTCTAGAAGCAAAACACTTGCTCAGAATTTGTTAGGGTATAGACCCAGTTAATTTAATTCAGTTCACTTCAACTTTATTTATATAGCGCCAATTCACAACATAGGTCTTCTTAAGGCACTTTACAGTGTAAGGTTTAAGACCTTACACATTATATAAATATATACAGAATAATGTAGAAAACCCAACAGTCCCACTTGAGTTAGTGGACAGAGGATAGATAAAAAAACAGCAGACAACAGAGATCACAACAGAAACAAGGAGCAGCAGACAAGGCACTGGGCAGTTTGGCAGAACTAGCAAGTACAGCTCCAAGGTCGAGGATACCTGAGGAAAAATACAGAGACAGAGGGAGAGAGGGCGAAGCACAACTAGGGGAGAGAGAATAAACAAAGTTAATATGCATAAATAATAATAATGAATAATATGCAATGATGGCATAAAAGTGGACAGAGAGGGAAAAGGAGGAGGGGAGCTCAATGTAATTTGGGAGGTCCCCCAGCAAACTAAATCTATAGCAGCATAACTAAGAGATGGTTCAGAGTCACCTGAGCCATCTCTAACTATGAGCTTTATCAAAAAGGAAAGTTTTGGCTTGTCTTAAAGGTAGAGAGAGTGTCTTCCTCCCAAACCTGGATTGGGAGCTGGTCCCACAGGAGAGGAGCTCTACCTCCCAGTCTACATTTGGAAACTCTAGGAACCACAAGTAGACTGGCACTCTGAGAGCGAAGTGCTTTACTGGAATATTATAAGGTTCTATGAGGTCTTTAAGATAAGTTGGGGTCTGATCATTTAGGGCTTTATAAGTGAGGAGAAGGATTTTAAACTCTATTCTAGATTTTACAGGGAGCCAGTGGAGAGAAGCTAATGTAGGAGAAATATGATCTCTCTTGTTAATTCCAGTCAGAATTAGCTGGAGGCTTTTGAGTGAGCTAACATCCTATCAGTAACGAATAACAGTAGTCCAGTCTAGAAGTAACAAATGCATAGACTCATTTCTCAGCATCACTTTGAGGCAGGATATTTCTAATTTAAGCAATATTCTTAAGGTGGAAGAAGGACGTTCTAGATATTTCTTTGTAGGAAGTAAATAATATATCTTGGTCAAAGATGACTCCACGTTTCCTCACAGTAGCACTTCAGACCAATGCAAAGTCATCTAGTGTAACAATCTCACTAGATAACATGTCTCTGAGATGTTTGGGTCCAAATACAATAACCTCAGTTTTGTCTGCATTAAGGAGTAGAAAATTACAGGACATCCAGGCCTTTATGTCTTTTAAACGTGCTTGACGTTTGCCTAAATGATTGGTTTCATCTGGTTTAATAGATAAATATAGCTGGGTATCATCTGCATAGCAATTTAAATTAATAGAGTGTTTCCTTATAATATTGCCTAAGGGATGATCTCTTTTCATGTATAATGAAAAGAGAATCAGTCCAAGAACAGAACCGTGTTGAACTCCGTATCTAACTTGTGTCTGCATGGAAGATTCATCATTAACATGTGTAAATTCTATCTGATAGATAAGATTTAAACCAGCTTAGTGCTGTTCCATTAATCCCAATGACATGTTCCAGTCTGTCCTCTGTTATGTTTATGTTATGATCTGTAGTGTTGAAAGCCACACTAAGATCTAACAAGACGAGTCTAGAGAGAAGTCCACTGTCGGAAGCTAAGAGAAGATAATTTTTACTTTAACAAGTGCCGTTTCTGTACTATGACTTTTACTGTAAATCCTGACTGAAAAACTTAATGCAGATCTGGTGGTCACAGAGCTGCTTCGAAACTACCTTTTCAAGGATTTTAGAGATAAATGGGAGATTCGATATCAGTCTATTATTGACTAAGACCCCTGGATCCAAAGTAGATTTCTTTAGTAGAGTATTTCAAAAGCCTAGGCTGTTAGTAGAGATAGATTTATCTGCTCTAGTATGGATGTGCTGAGAGGAGCTGGTCTGGGCGAGGTTAGGGATGGATCGATCATAGGCGGGATCTAGGAAAAGGAGGTGTGGTGAGTATGCTGACGGGGAAGAGCAATTTACAAACTGTGATTTTCTGACTTACTTGCATATAGGTAAAGGGATGAAGTGCTGAGAAGCTTAGAAAGACTTCAGGGTGGCCCAGGGGGACAAGAGGGGAAGGGCCTGGAGCGGGGAGCACGGGGGTTGAGGGGTTTTTGGAAGATGGAGTCCAGGGTGAAATGACGTCCGCCATGTGGTCAGTTGTTTGGAGGGAGCTAGGCTGGTCTGAGAGGGAGAAAGTGAGAAAGGTTAGTTTGGGGAGAGCAGGAAGAAGAAATCCGGTGAGGGAGACAACCAGCAAAATGGTGACAAAATGCACCCTCATCACATACAAGTAAAGTAAAAATGTTTAAATCTCTTTAAAAACTTAAAATTCATTGTAAAAATACAACCAAACTCACAAAATATAAACAAACAAAAACACCAGTGTTAAATTAATGTTCAGATCCAGGATAACTCTCTTGAACCGAGACGCGATAAGAAAACAAATAAAACCCTTATCACATTAAATCGCTTTAAAAACACGACCAAAACACAAAACATAGAAAAAAGCCAAGGGTACATTAAGCCAAGGGTACATTAAGTGAATTTCACTTCCAGCATACCTCTCTTGAACCTAGAGACAATCACAATTTGTACTACTAATGGATTATTTCTTGGAGAACGCATTTCATGCTAAACTGGCCTGCCACAAAATACACCCAGCTAAAAATACAGTTTCTGTTTGTCCTAGAATTGAATAATTTAGAGAGTGACGTTGTAGGACTGATGCTGGTTAGTGGTGTAAATTTCATGGAGCTGACACTCTCCTAGTGGGAGATGTGTGCCAAAAAAGGCACCCCTGCACCATTTGCGTAATATCGCTTTAAAGACATAGATATCGCTGAAAAAATTTTACAAAATGTTACAACCAATTGCAATAAACATGAAGAAACAAAGACACAAGTGTCGAACTATCCTCCATATCATCTTGCATTAAATTGCTAAACATGAACATAAAAAAATTGCCAGTGTTATATTAACAAGATCTAGATCCAATATACCTGTCTTGAACCTAGAGACAATCACAATAGCTGCTAGGTGGAAATTATTTCTTAAGGACAGTGCATTTCAGAGCACACTGGCCTGCCACAAAATGCACCCCCCTAAAAATACGGTTTCTGTTTGTCCCACAATTGAGTAATTTTGACAGTAAGGTTGTATGACTGATGCTGGTTAGCGGTGTAAATTTCATGGATGTGAGACTTTCCTAGTGGGAGATAGGAAGGGGTGCAGGGGTGCCTTTGAGGGGGTGATGGGGGTGCAGGGGTGCCTTTTTTGGCACCTGCGTGTGTCTGTTCAGCACCGCTGTGTTGATGTTTGTACCAGGAGGTTTAATTTCTGATGGAACGGTTGCACTAAAAGTAAAATATATATATATTGTTGATACCATCATGCTAGTATCGATCCGATAACGATACCAACTCGGCATCTATACTATCAATACTTTGGATTGATCCGCCCACCACTAGTATACACAAACAACTAATGTCACAATAGCTTGCCCCACAAACGAAAATAGCTTCCTAGCACTCATTATTCCCATGCCAAACTGTGACAAGAGAGCATTATGCTGTAAATACTGTAGTTACTCTAGGAACACATTTGCCTGTCTTACAGTCTTTGACCAGCAGAGGGTTTGTGTGCACATGAAGTCAGAGATGAAGCCTGGAGAAATGAACCATTTTGCGAACCAACTGGCTGCTAGGCTTCAAGGCTTCATGAAGCTTCATCTGGTCATCACTAGTCTGAGGAATAATACTCACAGAGGCTGAAGTACAGGCTGAAGGAGAATCCAAAGACAGACCAAGATCATACACAGGAGGCAAAAATCTATGGTCTTTTAAAGGGTCAGGCAAAGAGGTGTTGGAACGGGGAACGGGGAACGGGGAACGGGGAACGGGGAACGGGGAACGGGGAACGGGGAACGGTTTGGGTTTTCAGGAAATCAGGTAGTTTTGACACTGGTTAGACACAAACTACAATCTGGCAACCAGGTAGTGGCAGGGGAGGTCCTTTTAAAGGGGAAGAGGAGCACAGGTGAAACTAATCAGAGACTAATGAGCAGTGAAGTGGGAGAAACTAAGGGCAGGAAGAGAACAGGAAGGGATGTAACAAAATAAGAGCAGGAGACTGGAAAGTGGAGATAACATAATTACCTGAGCAAGGACACAAGCTTTTACTTTTTAAGTTAAACTATTCAAATGAAAGAAAACGTTTGCTTTGAAAAGTAAAACATTGTGAATAATATAATCCATGTTGTGTCCAATGTTCTACAGTGGAACGGGTCCTGGTTGGTAGGTTTTCATGAAATAAATCCCACACTGGAAAGAAGAAGGATTAGTTTACAGTGATGTGTTTTGCCACTAAAAATATTATAATAGTAGGCTTTATTTCTTTTGGAAATAATTGAATGTATCACTTTCTCTCATTTCAGAGGTACAGCATGTAAAGAAAAACATTCCTTTTTCAAATGAGACTGCACAAATAGGCTGGCCCTGGCTAACTAGCTTTATTTCTCTACTTTGTCAGACTGATGAAATAGCAATTGCTCTGCTGTTCTCCCTTCAGAAGTCACCACAAGGCAATATGAATGAAATGTTTTCCAGTCAGGTGGAATTTGTACTGGGGTCAAAACCTCCCTCTACTCGTTTAAGAGATGCTCTACAGGATCTGCTCCTTTGGTAATGGTAGGCAGTTTGAATAGCTGGATTAGGCTGCAGCTGGCCTTTAGTGCTATGACTGGATCTGGAGTTGTTATTCCATAATGAGATATCTTCAAACACACTGTGGTTAAGCTTGCAGATGTAGAAAGGACTGTGGGTATCGATTTGAAAAAAAAACAGCTTCTTCAAATACTTTGAGGATGTAGTGCCATCTCTTGGAGGAAGAGAAAAAATGTGCATGTTCTTTGAAGGTAAACATAGACTTAAACCTAAAAATGAGGTGGCCATTTTTATCACCATTTTTTTAAACTTTTCTTTACTATTAAAGTTGCACTAATCAGTATTGTGATATTCAGTCAATGGATCAAATGGCTTTGTGTCAACTGCAGTAACAGAGAGAAACATCTACTTGTTCAGCTGCTCGTCACTAACTTTGTGCATCAGAAAATGTAAAATTATTGATTAGTGCAGCTTTAACTTTCAGCTCACATGCACCATAGAAGGGCACCAAAACTGTCAAAGCACTAATTTCAGGCCAAATTTAATACTACACATTCCCCTCTCACACTGCGCCCTCACAACATGGCTCTGCACTGGACCAAATGAGACTTCTAAGTTGTCCGAAATAAATAAATAAACATAACAAAGTGGTGGACATTTTCTCTAATGGCACTGCAGCACTCTTTAGACGTCCGTGAACGTGGCCTAATCACTTCGAAGACTTGATTGAGTGTGTGTTAATAAACATTAGGCTGTCTCTCTCCCCCTGGTGATTAGTGGTTTATGTGCTCTGCTCTCTGCAGGCTGAAGACGCAGTCCTGAAGATTGATGGAGGGCCATGCTATTCAAACAGCAGGCATTGCTGAGACAGAAGCTCTTTGTTCTGGGCAGCATTGCTATCGGAAGCGTTCTTTATCTTGTAGCTCGGGTTGGGACCTTGGATAGGTAAGTCATCAGTCTGAGAAGTACTGCACATATATGTAAAATGTTACAAGGAGGCACATCTTACTTTTTATAATTCACAGTTGATAGAGCACAGTTTTAGTGAATACCTAAATATGCAATCCATAACCTCATTGTTTTAATATGCTACTTAACAAGATCACAACAGTCCTGATGACTGATGCCACAGGTGTTTTTGCCCTGAACTGAGCCTGTCAGGCATTGTCTTCTCCTAGACATGTACCTGGAAGAACCTGGTTCTCCTCCATGAGAAAACATGTTGGCCTGCTTTTCAAAACATTTCTATAAATATTATTTTCAGATTTTGTTCTGTTGGGTTTATTTATTGAATGAATATGTGTAATGTGAATTGTTCTCTTGTAACATCTCTGACTCTGCAGTTTTCTCTACTTAATTAGGCCTTTCAGCATCTTTCAATTCATTCTTTTGGTTTTACGGCAAGCACCTAGAAAAATCTCTACCACAAAACTGTCTCACTCGATGATATACTGTTGTTATGCCTATTCTGCATAGAAAATCTGCTCCACACCACACCACTTGTCCTCTATCCCAGCTGTCAGTGGGTGGTGCAGTTTCAAGCCCTCAAAAAAAGTTGCTTGCAAATATTACCACTCACGGGTTTTTGGGTTTTCTGTGTAGTAACTTATTTGGGCTTTGCTTACTGTATGAACGCTCATGATTCTCTCCACAATAAAGTGAAATGCCATAGTTTGGTCATGCGGGTAAAAGTGGTACAAGCTAAGTCGTAATCTCACTTCTGGAGGCGGGGTACACCCTGGACACACCGCCAGTCTATCAGCAGGTTAACTTCAGCGGATCAAATAAAAACCTGATAACAGTCCAGTCACTGACCAATCAGATCACAGCCCAAACTGAGTCATCATTCATACAGGAATGTCACGAGCAGAACAGTACAGTCACAAATAATAACGAACACTTAAAATCTTTATATGTTATCCAAATTGTTTTGGATAAACAGAGCATGATTTTATCACATGAATAATCACACAATGACAATTATAGCTGAACTTTTAATCCCAGCAGGTATCCTCACAGCAAACTCCTACTTCATCACTGAAGCCCAGAGTACCACAAGGAGACACTGTGATGATAATTAGAATCAAAATCTAAAGCATGTGATGATGTTTTATAAGATTAATAATTTCCCATGAATATAAATGAACACTTCAGTCAGATTGACCTCATCAGACATTAAATTCCTGCTCCTCTGTTCTCTACTCTAACAAAAGAAACAAACTGACATTATACGTTTTATGCATCATATATTCAGAATAGTTGATTGATTTTTACAGACAAAAAGCAAAATATTAGTATTAGGAGATTATTTCTTTCTTTGTGGATCAGGCCTGAGGTGGTCTAACAATCTATTACTACTTCTTTTAGGCCATATCTTCTTACAACAAGTGAAACAAATCATCAGTGTATAGCAGTATAAACAAGTTTTTATAGTGTACGTTTTATTTCTGTTTTGCTTTCTTTTTCAGGCTACAGCCCATTTGCCCAATTGAAAGCAGACTGACCCCCCCTGAGCCAGAGCAGATCCCTCTCCGTACCTTGCAATTTAAGCGTGGCCTGCTCCATGAATTACGCAAAGGAAATGCCACCAAAGAGCAAATCCGCCTGCATAATCTGGTCCAGCAGCTGCCTCGGGCCATCATCATTGGGGTGCGCAAGGGGGGCACCCGTGCCCTGCTGGAGATGCTCAATTTGCATCCAGCAGTGGTCAAGGCTTCACAGGAGATCCACTTCTTTGACAATGACCAAAACTATGCTCGGGGAATCGACTGGTACAGAGGGAAAATGCCCTTCTCTTTCCCTTATCAGATCACCATTGAGAAGAGCCCTGCCTATTTCATCACGGAGGAGGTCCCTGAACGCATTTTCAAGATGAATTCTTCCATCAAGCTGCTGATCATTGTCCGCGAGCCAACGACCAGAGCTATATCTGACTACACTCAAGTGCTAGAGGGCAAGGAGCGCAAAAACAAGACCTACCACAAGTTTGAGAATCTGGCCATTGATGCAAACACCTGTGAGGTGAACACTAAGTACAAAGCTGTCCGGACCAGTATCTACACCAAACACTTGGAACGCTGGCTAAAGTACTTTCCCGTGGAGCAGTTCCACATCGTGGACGGGGACCGCCTCATCACAGACCCGCTGCCAGAGTTGCAACTGGTGGAGCGCTTCCTCAACCTCCCCTCACGGATCAGCCAGTATAACTTGTACTTTAATGCCACCAGGGGATTTTACTGTCTGCGATTTAACATTGTTTTCAACAAGTGCCTGGCAGGCAGCAAGGGCCGCATCCATCCAGAGGTGAACCCGTCAGTGGTGACTAAACTGCAGAAGTTCTTTCACCCCTTCAATCAGAAGTTTTCCCAGATCACTAGTAGAACATTCAACTGGCCATGATGAGCTTTGGACTTGGATTGGTGTTTTTTTTAAACCCCAATATACGGGATCTCAACAGATATTAACAGCACTTTGATTGAATTTAATACAAAAGTGACATTGTGACCAAATATACAAAAATAACTTGATGTAAGTTTGTTTTTATGTGTGTGAAAATTGTTTGACTGGTTTGACTATAAGATAGTGTTCAAAGCATTTGATCTTGCAAATAAATTCACTCATCTGTCAATGTCTCCCATGAAGAAAAAAAACAACAGTGTGTGATTAACTAAAGAGATTATTTTTTTGCTTTTTAAAAACATCAGACACTGACAGTCAATTATGTTAAGATTTAAGGCTTTAAGTGTAATGCTTTTAATGACAAAACACCTTAAAGGATGAAAAGGTGACAACTCATTTTTCTTTATTTTTTCTAACTTATACGCAAGACCAATAGGGCCACTATAAATAAATGATGTTATTTCTGACTTTTTTGTCAGAATTCTGACTTTAAACACCGAATCATCATATCATCAAAATTATCAAAATTCCTTTGATGATTCTTCTCAAACCTATGATGATGAGAATATGATGATTAGAAAAATCTGTTTCCGTATAAATATTAATTTTGTATAACAAACATTTTATTTAAAAAAGGATAACTCGGAATATTAATAAAATTACAGAATTATTCAGATACCAGAGTTTAAACCAATGACATTAAATTCTGAATAAAAGACTTAGAATTAAACCAAACATTCGATGTAAAAATCTGAATCAAAACAGCCTTTTTCCTCATAATTCTGAAAAAAGTCAGAAGTTGACTATATTGTGGCCCAAATCCTTTACTGCACCATTGCGTTGTTTATTTGACCAAAACTGCAAGCGCAATCAAGATACCATTATAACATTGTAGATCTTGTATTTGTTTTCTGTTATTGGAACTGTTTTGACCACATTTTATTTGACCACACAGAGATTAATCTCTAATTCTCAACTCAACATTCATCTGAGAAGGTTCATCAGAACTGAATCTTGTGTTTCAAGCTTGATTTCAAAAGAATTGAAAGCAGAATCAAGCTTGTGTTTTATTGTAAGTATATTGTTTTTCCCCTGCAGTTTTAATTGGTTTGCACTTGCTAGAAGGCCATAGTGAAAAGAAAAAAGTTCTGATGTCCTGATGATTGATGTCAAACAATTTATTTAATGATGAGTAGCAAAATCTGTCAGTTTCTGCGCAAATATATTCATTCCGTAAAATAAGTGTGTTGTAAAACGATCAAGGCAAAATAAAAAGAAATGTAGATGTTTGTCAGCTGTTTTTTGTGTACTGTTGCTTTTTTTAATCTTTTTCTTAAAAGATGTGGATTTAACAGATACGTAAAACTGTACATCTCTTATGTCTGTCCATCAAGCATGGCGCTTGATGGAGTTTGGCGGTGATTCAGCTGCAGACAGTGCCAGGCCAGCTGTTTCATGCATTCTTTATGCTACACTAGGCTAATCGTGTTCTGAGTCCAGCATTGTAGTTAACACAGAGACACCTGCGTCTCATCTAACTCTACATAAGAAAGCATTGTTGGAGGTAGATTATAAAAAAATTAATTACACTGAGGAACAGCTTGAGACATAAAACCAAGCAATTGTTATTTCAGAGGACAGCAGACAAATCACAATCCTGTCTAGACATAGTAAAACACCATGTCTGCAGAAGAGTTTGAATTTGTCCTACGTTAGATACAAGACAGATGATCCGAGTCCAGGCTTTTATGATGAATGTGCCCAGTGGTGGATTAAACAAGCTCTGATGCCTCTTCCTGCAGTGGGGCCCTGTTTTAAGATCTTTATTATACTATCCATGCTATATTCATGTATAAACAGATTACTACATACGCAACGCACAACGCACAGAAAAGTGAGACAGGGTAGAATTTCAGGGTAGAATTTTTTAACCAAACAGCCTGTTCTGTATCTTGTGATCTGATGGGTACATGTAGGTCATATAGAAACACTACACTGAGGCAGAGAGGTACCGGGTGTCAGTGAGGCCTAAAGCTCCCTTAGGATCATTGGCAAATCCCTCACTAAAGTTTGATGTACGTTTGATGATCTGCTTGCAGATGACAATGACCTACCCAGAATTTGTCCATAATGATCAAGCAAATCAGGTAGTGAAAGCACTTCAACACATAAAAGCATTAAGTTCCTGTTTGGATGCAGACTCAGTAATATGAGATTTGAAGAGAGCCATATAGAGTTTTTCTTTTTCATTTGTGATTAGTAACAGACAAGGTAATGCTGACATCTAGTGTTGAGTCAGAGCAGTGAATGCAGTGCTGGAAAAAAGCATTTCCCCCTTCCTGATCGGAATCATTTAAGTGTGAAAATATGCAACATAAATAAATAAACCAGGAAGGGGTCAAATACTTGAAAATACTTTTCACAGCACATAATAATAAATTAATAGTAATAATAATAGCAGTACCGAATTGACATTAAAGATATATACCCTCCTGGCACCCTAACCAAAAATTATGTTTGTGCATTTCAGTCATTTTTAGATAAAATAAGTCTGTTATAAAATAATAAGAATAAGATTTCTTTCCAAAAAATTTGTTTATTTTTATGATTTTTTAATATATATATTTTTTCATTTTAGAAAACATAATGAAGTCAACTAAAATAAAAAATTTACATTTTTAATTAATTGTAAATTAATTAATACTATGTTCATACATCTTTCATACAGTGTTCACACCCACTGATCAGCCTATTCATTCTGTTGATTTCACTAGACTTGACACCCCAGCACACAGTATATACTGTAGAGAGTATAGAGAACTCACTACTATTGTATATACTGATAGAACATCTTTAGTAGCTTGCTGATGTGGACTCCAAGATATTTAGATGAGTCCACAATCTCTTGTTCCTCTCGGAGGCTGGTGAGTGGGACTGGGATCTTCCTGCTCTTCCTAAAGTTTTATTGATGTTGCTTTAAGCGGTTGTTGCTACATCACTCTACAGAGCTCTCTGCCAGGTGAGGTGGCAGGTTCCTGAGTTGTAGTGGAAGTCTGAGAAAAGGAATGGTGCCAGTACAGCCTCTTGAAGTCCACAGCTGCTGCTCATCACCACCTCGGATGTACAGCCATCTAAGCAAACAAACCGTGGCTGCCCTGTGAGGTCGTCTGTGATGCACCCCACAATACCAGTGTTGCATTTCCTGCAGCTTTGCACTGAGCAGGTGTGGCTGGATGGTGTAGAGAAGTCAAAAAATGACTCGCACATTACTGCGCTGCCTTTCCAGATAGGCATAGGCTCTGTGCATTAAGAAAATTACACCTTATTTTTGCCTCCCAGTGTGGGCCTGATATCCAAACTAAGGGCAGATTCATGAAGTCTGACGGCTGGGTGCCTAGGTGCGGCAGACACATATCTCTTCATGACATGTGATGTTTTCATCCTCAGAGAGAGGTAGAAGAGGCTGTGAAAAAACCCTGCAAGCTGGTCAGCATTGTACTCTTTTACATTTGTAATACTTTCAGTGTTCTTTGTGTACTTGTGTACTTAACATGACGTGACCACTGTTCTTGCGCACTTTAGAAACAGATTTAGCCGTGCCATCTTTGCAAAAATGTTTTCGTTTGTTTGTCTGGGGCCACTTTGTAACGAACCAGTCTGCCCCGCCCCCACGCATTAGCTCCTCCCATTCACGGACGCTCTGTTCCGCCGTGTATTTGACTGTCCTTTTCTCTACCTCGCTGAAACCACTTCAAACTAATTGTGTGAAACAAAGTGCTGACAACATGGCTTACACGACCGCCGTTGGTACCAAGAAGAAGGTTTGCTACTACTATGACGGTAAGTGACATCTGGAGTGTCTGAATGGGGGCGTCAGTGTGTGCAACCTGGTAGGCTAACGCTAGCCGCAGAGCTAACGCTAGTGCTGCTGTTGGATGTATGCTGGTTAACACAGACAAGCTAACGAGCTCGCTGCTAGCGTTAATGACCATAGCTTTAATGGCCTCCGTGGTGCTAACTAGCGTCACACTACGTCTTAATGGATTTAAAAAATATGTAGCTCAGCTAATATTCACTTTAGACCTTACGGAGAAGAAGCGAGAGTGTATAAAAGATTAAATTAATGTTGAAGATGCAGTTAGCTAGACATGAATGTGTACGAGTGAAATATCAGAACTGAAAACCATCATTGTTTGAAGCACACAGCGTTAATTGTTGCATACCAGGCTTTGTGCGCCATGTTATCTCTGTGCAGCGTTACCTGAGTGAAAGAATACATGGAAATGATGAAACTTTGGAGCCACAGTTACATTGTTTGCAGCCCAATATCAAAAAGTGAAAACAGTTTGACACACATTGTGTGGATGCGTAATTGTAATGGTTAACGCAACTCTGTGTTCATATCTATTTGAGCTCACATGAGCAGTGACATCACACTAAACTGTTCTGACCCACAGAGTTTGCCCATGGCCTCCCCCAGAGTCATCGCTTGTTTTTTTTATTAATTGGGCACATCAGTTCTATGAGAACATGAATCCACACCGTGGTGTGATCTGAAAAGCATTTCTGTTATTTTATAATGGAGTAGTGTCAGGCATGTTTTTAGCTTTTGAATAGAAGAGCTTTGCATAAACACATTCCACGAATAGACCCAAGATAACAGTGGGATGATTGTACAGATGTTGTTTTGGACAGTGATGAACTTGTTACATCAGGGATTTTGGTCGCTGTAGATTGTGTGATTAACAATGTGTCTTTTCCACTCAACATATCCATATAGCAGATTATTAGTATTTTGAGCCCCATCTCATAATTCTCATCTCATAAACACTAATATTGAAGTATTTATTTGTCTGTTCTCATATTTGATGTTTGCCACTATTAGTCTTATTGCAACATGGCACATTTTACCTTGTTATGTTTCTGCTTGCAGGTGACATAGGAAATTACTACTATGGACAGGGACATCCCATGAAACCACATCGTATGCGGATGACTCACAACCTGCTTCTAAACTATGGACTGTACAGGAAAATGGAAATCTATGTATGTTTGTAGCAACACATTTTGCTATATGTTGTGACTGTTGCAGATGTGGGATGTTAATGAAACATGAACGTAGATGTGGTGTAATTCTTTTGTCCTGCAGTGTTCATCCAACTGCTTTGGTTTGTGTTTCAGAGGCCACACAAAGCCACAGCAGAGGAGATGACAAAATATCACAGCGATGATTACATCAAGTTCCTCCGATCCATACGGCCAGACAACATGTCTGAGTTCAGCAAGCAGATGCAGCGCTGTAAGTAGTGTTTACGCTTCTTAGATGGCTTTTCTCTGGGACTGGAGCTAACATCTTAAAAATACAGTATTATTTATTTTGATACCAATATTGTTCTTAACATTTCTTCTAGGTATGCATTAAAGCCATAACCTCAAAACAATTTATAGAAAGAACACAAATGACTCAAAGTGAAAGTAATGTTGACCTTGAGTAATGTACAAGTTCTTTGTTAACAATAACCTTTTGAGTAAGTGCATGAGTTAGTGTACATTGCTTAATGGAAATCACATTTACATAGTACCTGTAAAGTAAATTGAGAAAAGGATGCACGGTTTTATTTGGTTCTGCTCTTATTGATCAGACCAAACATGACATTTGACAAAGGAGTCAGTCATAATGTAACAAGAATGTGTGAGGGAGACTGAAGACTATTACTAACCGGACAGATGTTTTTCCCACTATGGCATTTATCTAGATCAGGAGTTGGCAGATTTTACTTTTAATTTTTTGGCCAGAAAAAGAAAATGCAAATCTTTCTGGAGCCACACAACTGTTAGAGCCCTTCACATGCAGGTATCACGGCATATTGATCAACGTTACTAATATAGTGACATAGTGTGGTACTTTCTGTACTATATTATCAGAGAGCAGCTAGAGAGGGGCTGAACAGCCTCATGTAGCTTGGGAGCTACAGTTTGCCAACAGTTGAATTAACATCAGTAGCCTATGGTTGCCTGTCTGCTCCTCCAACACATCCTGTGGCTGAATCATAAGAAATTGTAAAGTATTATGGCTGTAGTATCATGGTTTTAGTCTGACAAATCATTAAAACAATATTGCAGTGTGACCACCTTTTATAAGACAACACCTGCATCAAGCGCGCACACACACACATCGTCATTTACTTTACTTTCCGCAGACGCTTTTATCCAAAGCGACTTACATTTCTATCTTTTACTAACATTTCTATCTTTTAGTCAATGTTGGAGAGGATTGCCCTGTGTTCGATGGGTTGTTTGAGTTCTGCCAACTCTCTGCTGGAGGCTCTGCTGGTAAGTTGGAAGAACATGCATTAAATGAATAAGAGATGGTCAATTTCCTAATAGTGATGCAAGTTATCAGTTAGCTACACACATAAATGACATATTTGCACAACCAGGTAAAGCAACATTACATGACATTCCTTACTTAGAGAACATTGCCATAGCAAAGTCACCATTTATACAGGGTATCCGCAGATCCTTAAAAAGTCTTCAAAAGTCCTAAATTAGATTTTCCAAAATTAAGGCCTTAAATATCTTTAAAAATGACTAGTAAGCCTTAAATCCAGAGATCAAAGGTCTTAAAATACCACAGACCCAATAAACAAGGTTGCTATATTTATATATATTTTTATATTATTTCTGGTAATCTCTAAAGAATTCGGCGAATTTCTGACTGGTGTTTTGCATTTTTGTGTATGAGATCGGAATGAGCGGAACCTCTAACATTTCCGGTTGTGTGTGTGGGAGGGGGGCTTTTTCAAGTACGCGCTTTAGCAGTTTGTTGCTAGTTGGCGTGTCAGTCATGGGGAAGTGCAAGTTTAACATTAACTGGACGGCCCGCTGTATGCTGTTCAAGAAGCTTTTTAAACTTGATTCAGTGGGAGGTAAAGCTGCAGAGTTGCATTTGCCCAGCGAGAAGCTGAAAGCTGCTGCCAAAACCCGCGAACAGACACCTGCCATATCCCAGTTCTGTTCCATCTCAAACGTTTCACAGACTTCAGCTCCATCTCCGAACACAGCAGCGATCGCAACATCAGCTACAGTAACAGACCTCAGGACCACCTTTGGGTCCACCGCTACCGAAGAGGTACAGTGGTGACTGCACAGCGTAACAAGACACCAGTCCTTTAGCACTAATGGTATTTTTATTTACCGAGCTGTTTCCCGACTCGGAAATCGTTAAAAACTTTGCGTGTAGTAAAGACAAAACAGCCTATTTAACAAAATTTGGTTTGGCTCCTCACATCATTAAACTCCTCGTGGCCGATGTCAACAGTGGCAGTTTTACTTGAAGTTGGACGAAACCAACTAAAACCAAGCAACTTGGACCTACATGTTCAGAGTTTCCCCTACCGTTATACAAGGCATCGGCACCACCCGCTCCCCAACACACGGCCAAGTTAAAAAAGATTTTCTGTAAAGCGCCAGATCACATTAAAAGTTAAGGTTTCCTTTCCTATAGAACAGGTCCGTACGTTGTTTTTTCTGTCTCTGTGTCGTGTGTACACACAACGACGTGCACACACACACACACACACAGGTAAACAGAGAGCGTGCGTTGGTATAATATGCAGCGCAGAGCGATGTGCAATTTTTTGCAAATTTTTCCAATCATATTACCACCACACAGCTGATATTAAGCAAACAAAACCATCTACTTACATGATTTTAGAGGATTTTCCTTGTTACTTTAATTCCCCCCTAAAATCAGTTCATTATCCCAGAGGATAATGCCAGAGAGATCTTATTTGATTGATTAGGTCCCCTTTATCTAGTTTTAAGACTTGAAAAATCATTTAAAATAACTTATTTTATTGATCCCCTTTGATAAATAGTTGTTGTACAGAACATGT
Organism: Ctenopoma multispine; assembly: GCA_034779795.1. Taxonomy (NCBI): domain Eukaryota; kingdom Metazoa; phylum Chordata; class Actinopteri; order Anabantiformes; family Anabantidae; genus Ctenopoma; species Ctenopoma multispine. Next base: position 1,131,255 of record JAUYWH010000016.1, read on the forward strand.
TGCTACTACAGGGTTTCAGTGTCTTGTCTGGACACCTCGACATGTAGCCTGGAGGAGGTCGGAGAAGAGCACAGATAAAAACCTGTTATGAACCCTGACCTCAATTCTATTGAGCATCTTTGGAAGGAACTGAAACATGCCGTCTGGAAAAGGCGGAAACAACTGGAGCAGTTTGCTCATGAGGAGTGGGTCAAAGTACCTGCTGAGAGGTGCAGAGGTCTCATTGACAGTTACAGGAATCGTTTGATTGCAATTATTGTCTCAAAAGGTTGTGCAACAAAATATTAAGTTAGTCATTTTTGTTCAGGCCTTTTCCATGAGTTTATTTTTTTTAAATAATACTGTTGAACCATGGTTGAAAAGCAATGTCTGACTTTCATTGGTTAACATTGATAGAATTTCTGTTTATTATTACTTTTGTCAGATTAAAGTTATTTCTGGGACCATTGTGAGTTTTTCTTTCATTGACTGAAGGATACCAACAATTTTGTCCACGTCTGTAGTAAGTAGATTACTGAGGGCCCACAATGTTGGTTGGCTCAGCTGACTGACACTATTTCTTTTGTAGTAATGGTCCGGCCTGAATAAGGTGGCATTTTGTGAAAGGATATTTACCTTTGGGCGATTTTAAGGTGCCTGTCAATTATAGTGGTCACAAGACTGTTAATACAGACTCACTTGAATGATTCAGATCATGAAACAAATTTTTATGTTGCATAAGGATAACCTGGGTAAATACAAACGTTTGTTATTAAATAATAAATTTCATTTATTAAGGAAAAAAATCTGTCCAAACCTGTCTGGCCTTGTGTGAAAAAGTAATTGCCCCTTAAACATAATAACTGGTTGTTCCCCCTTCTCAACAACAACTGCAATCAAGCATCTGTAATAACTGGTAATGAGTCTTTCATATCACTGTGGAGGAATTTTAGTCCACTTGGTTTGCTGGTTAATGCGAGCCCAACGCTATTATTAGCAAACAGTACACTTACCTGCATGCCACTTACTGAGGCTCTGTTAGATCTGTCATCTGTGACTTCAGTCCGTCCAACATGTTTTCTGTTGTGCTCAGCTGGTGCAGTGAAGCTGAACAGACAGCAGACTGACATTGCAGTGAACTGGGCAGGAGGACTTCACCATGCAAAGAAGTCTGAAGCCTCCGGATTCTGCTACGTTAATGACATTGTGTTGGCCATCTTGGAACTGCTCAAGTGAGTGTCTCACAGACACACACACACAAACAGTTTGACAAAACTCAGCTGCATATGAAGGTGTTTCTAATGATTATGTATTCTCTGCTCTGTCTTGTACTGTTCTTTACTCTTAGGTACCACCAGAGAGTGTTGTACATTGATATAGACATCCATCATGGGGATGGAGTTGAGGAGGCCTTCTACACCACAGACAGAGTCATGAGTGTGTCTTTCCATAAATATGGGGAGTACTTCCCTGGAACTGGAGATCTCAGGGTGAGCTTCAGTCTCTGTCCATCAAGCTAGTTTGAGGACTGGTTTGGAATTAGTGCCTAATTTTAAACCAGTTCTCTTAATTATGAGTGCCAAACAACATCTCGTGGCCAGGAAATCTGGTTTGAGAGCAGTAGCAACTCTTTGTAGTTCTAGAACCAAGAACAAGTTGCATCGCGACCAGCAAGACCAACTAAAGCTTTGTTGATGAAGATGAAAATTAGTGAATTGCAGAGTCGGTGCTAGCACTAGCACATAGTTTGTGTAATAGTTGCCAGATCATGTTTTTACATGTAAACAAAAAAAACACGTTAAAGCATTAGTGGAGGCTGTAAAAGAACAACACTATGGATCGTGTGAGTCTTGAGATATTTTTGCATTGTGAGAAAGCATCAGAGTCTTGTTGATTCTCTACAGCGGAAGTGTGACACATATTCTAATGTCTTCTACTCCACTGGCCTTCTCTTTGCACAGGATATTGGAGCTGGAAAAGGCAAATATTACGCCGTCAACTTCCCTCTGCGCGATGGCATTGACGATGAGTCGTATGAGCAAATCTTCAAGCCTGTGAGTTAAAATCATGAAAATGCTTTTTACTTTCTGTTGCACATTTTGTTGACATTGTCAAGACTGACACAACCTCATTTAAATAGCAATTCTTATGAGTTTTATTACATGTTACTCCAGAGTTTCTACACATTATTATAACGTAATATGTGTTTAGTTGAAATGTTCTGATGACGCCACTGCTGGATGCTATACTCAGCAGCAATCAGCAGACAGATAGTAGTTGGTGAACATAGCACATTTAACATAGGAGTGAATAAATGTTACACCTACTGTGGACACTACTACAAATGAATACTTACTGTGATTAGTGTTTTCCCTATGTGTAAATATTTTACTCTCTGCTAGCTAGTCTTAAAAAACAATATGTCAGATATTTTCAGGTTGTTTGACTGCACCAATCAGAACCTTAACAGATCTGTAAATTAAAGTGTCTGAGTCACAATTCAGTGGTTGACAATGTAAAACCGTTAAATGATGTTGATGCCTTCATATGTAGCTGTGTATAAGAACCGGTTATAATACGATTATATGCAATTAGACTAGAAATTAAGTGGTTCATATATTATTTTGTCCAACCATATCAAACCCAATGTACCATCAAAAATCCCCACAGTTGACTAATCATGTTATGAAGAGGGTGTAATTGCTGGAACATATTTTTCACTCTTTATCTTTAGTGCTATTTGTAGTAGCTGCTATCTTTACTAAGGGAGAACAATATAGTCATCACAGTAGTGTGACTGCTTTGATGAGCTTCCTGCTATAACAGAATTATTGTCCCATCATGCAATGAGACTGCAAAAGTACAAACAATGGTAAAAGTACTAATTTCACAGAATGTTAGTACTTCTTTGCTCTGTGAAGTAAGGTCAGAAGGTTTTATAAAACACATAAAACACTGTTGCACAGGATGTTGTTAAATTGGGGTGATTAAGTGTCATTCAGTGCCCTAATGGCAACAGGGTAGAACCTGTCTATGATTCCTTGTTTTAATGCTCCTGTATCTATTTATTTATTTGACCAATGCCAGACACACTGACTCTTAGAGATAGTTGCAAACGTTCAGTTAAACACAATGTTACCTTAAATTTAGTGAAAAGTGATGAATAGTGCTCCAGTAGATGTGACATCGTATTTTAAGTGCATCTTGTGTATCAGATGACTCCCACCAGCCCCATACCGCCTGGGACACCTTGAAACAAGAAAATGACACGCCTACATAGAATTAATATTGTAATAATACATGCATCTTTACTGTATCTGCAAACCGCTGTATGAGAGCTGATGTCAGCACTGATGCATCTGTAGTTGACAAATACTATACACTGTCTTTCAACACTTTTCGACTGTGATGTCTGTGCTGGGGCTCTGCAGGTGATGGCCAAAGTGATGGAGATGTACCAGCCCAGTGCTGTGGTTCTTCAGTGTGGTGCAGACTCTCTGTCAGGAGATCGCCTCGGCTGCTTTAACCTCACCATCCGTGGTACGGAGAGAAACACATTTACATGATATTCAGATCATTTATATCTGAGAGAAGTCTAACAACAGGTGAGCTCAGTGACAATGTTCCAATGTGTGCCTTGTTCCTGCCAGGCCATGCCAAGTGTGTGGAGTACATGAAGTCCTTCAACCTTCCACTGCTCATGCTGGGTGGAGGAGGATACACCATCCGTAACGTGGCTCGTTGCTGGACCTACGAGACAGCTGTGGCTCTGGACTCAGACATTCCTGATGGTTCGTCAACAATTTTATGTCGCTGAATATGAAGAAAACCAAAGCTGTCTTTGCACTTTCCTCCCCCACCTCCTTCCTGGCTTTAGAGAAGTCCTGAACTCAGCAGTTCTTCCAGTAGAGTTCTGAGTGGCTGACCTGTAGGAGGACTAATGTGTGTAACCTGTGCACTGTCCAAATCACAAGGCCATGATTTTAAATTGTCTCTAGCTTTATGATGCCAAACATGTTTGAGCTGCTTAGGTGTAATACAGGGATCAAAATTATCATCATCAAAATCCTAGTGTTAATGTTCATTAATGTTTTATATGTTCCGCCAACTGCAGCCTCTTTCCATTAGGAAGAGCACAGGGTGCATCTACAGCAGATTTTCTGCAAGATATAATTAAGTCTTTTTTGTATGAAAGTAGCTTTTGTTCAACCAAGAAGCTTCACACTGTGTAGGCTCAGAGCTGATGGAGCATGTTATACACTGGAGCTGGCCAAGCTGTGTGACTGTAGTAGCTATTAAACCTGGACTGTTTAGTGCTGGGGTGCTGCAGGTGGGTCACAGGGATAAGGAAGAACCCCCCCCCATTTCCATTTCCATTTCCATTTATCCTCCCCTCCACCAGCATGAGTGTAGGTGTGTTATGACTTACTTTTTCACTGTCCACTGAGATTTGGACAGTTGTCTCTGGAGCGAGTTCATCTTGGCATAGTTTTCATACTTTTCTCAATGATGTTGCAGAGCTGCCGTACAACGACTACTTTGAGTACTTTGGGCCGGACTTCAAGCTGCACATCAGCCCCTCCAACATGACCAACCAGAACACACAGGAGTACATGGACAAGATCAAGTACGTACGGGCATTTTGTCGGCTTCTTCCTTAGCATCTCACAACTAATGAGGTTACTTGGCAACAATATTATGTACTGTGAGTGTGTATATAAAGAGCGTCCCAGAGAGGTTTAAATGTCTGTGCGTGTGATAAAACCTGTACTAAATGATTGTGATCTTCAGCATGATTCTGTAGTGGAAAACACTGCATGAGCTCAGGGACACTTCTGAAAATCACTGTCAGATACATATGCTGCCATCCCAGCTTTGACAGCACCAAACCAACAGCACAGCTCAGTGGTGAATGAGTCCAGGTGCTGAACTGGCCTGCCTGCAGTCCAATCTGGTGCATTATGAGGTTGATGGTTTGATGGGTAGTTTTTTCAGCCTCAAAACATCAGCTTTGTGTATGCGCCTTTTCAGGCAGCGACTTTTTGAGAACCTGCGGATGCTACCTCATGCTCCTGGAGTTCAGATGCAGGCCATCCCGGAGGACGCCGTCCCAGACGACACAGTGGACGAGGACGCAGAGGATCCTGATAAACGCTTGTCCAGTAAGACAGCCCTTTATTTCCCCACATGACTTTTGTTCTGTGCAGTAATATGCGTTCCTGTGTCACTGTCTACACACGTCTCCTCAGATCATTTCCTCAAGAGTAACATGCTCACGTCTTCACGCTGTCAATCTATCATGTCCTTATGTTACAGTCCGTGCCACAGATAAGAGGATAGCCTGTGATGAAGAGTTCTCCGACTCTGAGGATGAGGGGGAGGGTGGCAGGAGGAACACGGCCAATCACAAGAAGGGAGCAAAAAGGACCCGAGTGGATGAGGACAAGAAGGAAGGAGACGAGAAGAAAAGTGGTGGGTACTCTTTACTCTGATACTGTGAAAAGCAAGTGGCCTTTTACCCTGTAGCAATGAAGTAATTTGTTCTCCATTTTAACACAGTGGTCAAAGAGGAAGAGAAAACAAAGGACAGCAGTGCTGAGAAGACGGAGTCGAAAAGGTCAGCCACATTACTGACTTCTTCTTCAGTTACAGTTTCAGTCCTGATCTCTCATGTCCTCATCAAACATACTGTGTGAATAACGTTGCATGTTTAATGGGTGTGCTCAATAAAGACATTAGAGATCAGGGCTGTTTGTCTTTTATCATGTTAAAAATATAGTTTAATATTTGTGACTGATCACACTTCAAAACCTGGTTATACCTTTACCTTTTCTCACCACTGTATAAATGAACATTTCCCTTTTATTGTTTCTGTATATGAAGGGAGACGGTATTATCTCACGTCTTGAAGATCATCTGCTTTGAACTAGTGTTTGGATTTGAAGTGATTCTGTAGGCTGTTCTACATAATGCATTACCCTATCAACCTTATATGAATTGTCCTATTTTTCTTTGCCAGTGTGAAGACTGAGCAGACCAGCAGTGCCTGAAACCTTTCAGGATCCACCTCTTCACTGAATCACTGCCAGAAGCATTATATTTATTACGAGTCTTCATTTTCTACGTGTAAATCTCATGTGAACTCTTAAGTGTCTCTGTGTGTGTGGCCCATCAGTGGATGTGTTTAATCCACCACTCGAACTTGCCACAATTTGTCTTCGGCTACTCTTTCATTACAATGTGCTCGATCTTCTGAAGCCAACATTTGAGTGACTTGTTTTTTTAGGAAACTGTGGGTGAACTGTAGATCAGCCTACACTGATTTCATGTTTACATTTTGATATTTTGCATTTGCCAATAAACCTTTTTATACTATTCAATTGAAATGTGTGCTAAATGAGTTCTTCTGCTCACCTAACCAACCAACCAACCTGCCTGCTTCTACTTCTCTCTCTCTTTTCACTCACCTTAACTGGTTGAGGCAGATGACCGCCCATCCTGAGCCTGGTCCTGTTGGAGGTTTCTTGGAGTTTTTTCCTCTCCACTGTCACAGAGTACTGCTAAAGTGGGATTGTTGGGTTTTCTGCATAACTTTATATATAGTTACATTCTAAAAGGTCCTAAACCTTATCTGTAAAGTTCAATGATTTGTGTTGTGATTTGGAGCTGCACCATTTAGCAGAAAGTATTGGGACTAACTACCAAATAAATGAATGTAGCTGCTCTAGTTGCACTAGAGATTATGAACACGGTCTTACCATAAAGCACTGGGGCACTTGCCTTTACACACACATGAACTTTAATGACACCCCATTCTTAACACATGGGCTTCAATATGGAGGTGATCCACTATATGCAGCTATAACAGCTTCAGCTCTATTGGGAAGGCTGTCCACAAGGTTTAGAAGTGTGTTCATAGAAGTACTTGACCATTCTTCCAGGAGAGCATCTGTCAGGTCAGACACTGATGTTGGACAAGGCCTGGTGTTGTATTAGGTTGAGCTCAGGACTCTGTGCAAGCCAGTCAAGTTCCTCCACACGAAACTCGCTCATGCCTCGATACATGCTCAACAATCCAGGTAAGAAAATCCTAGAAGTTTAATTCTGTTCATCTGGACAAAGTTTTCCCTTGTGAGAAATATTTCAAGACTTATCCAAGTCTGTTCCTCAGTCTCCTCTCGCTCATCCATGTCCATATGTACCTTACTTTGTGCACTGCATTCATTGATTAGGAGGGGTGAGCCAATACTTTTGGGAATATAGTGTAAGTTAATAAACAGAATTGAATTGAGAGGCGCTTGCTCCTATTGGCTGTGTGTAATGTAGAGGTGAGGCCACTGGGGGGCGCGCTGACCCAAGACATAGTATGTGGAGCCCCAGGTGCAGTGAAGATTACGCTAGTGGGTACGTTTGTTGTGGAGTTAACATTTTAACAACTGTAAATGTACTTACATCCTTTATGTAAAACACACGAATAAATTGTTTACATTTACGTTTTATTGAGGGGATTTCGGCACACAGAAAGCCCAAAGAAAGATTATTTAAGAGCCGTTAACTGGTGAGGAAATTCACGATTGCTACGTTAGTTCGATGCAAACGGTCCTCGGAGAAAAGCAGATACTGTGGGGCCATACTTACTTTCTCAGTTGTTTTAGGTGTGCCGAATTAAAGGATCTTCTTACTGTTTACATATATCTAAACATTGTGCTTCTTTAATATAATGGATGTTCTCAGCTCACAAAGAAGCTAAACTGCTGGAGTGTTGAATAGAGTTCGTTCTGGGCAGGAGAGGCTGAAGAGGAGGTTTAGTAAGTTTGGCTCCTCGTACAGAGACCTTGTTAGTTTTCCAGCTCTCTCTGCCCTACCCACTGCTGATTACCTGGGTCAGGTGTGTTCAGTCAGAAGCAGCCTCTGGCTTCAGGCTTCTTTACCTTCCTCTTTTTGAGCAGCATCACCACATTCAGTCTGGGTCCTGGCTTTGAACTAGAAACCTTTTATCTGCAGTATCTGTGGTCTGTGCATTAACTTCCTGTCTGACACACTCCAGCTGAGGTGGTCAGATTTCTAATGAGTTCACTTCGCACAGTGAAACATTTAGTACATATCTGGGGGACACGCGTCGCTGAAGCAGCAGTATGAACCACACAAATAACGACAGATGCAGCTCAAATTTTTATTCACATTTATTTTTGCTTTTAGTGTGCTCACAGAAAATTAGAACACCTTAAGCCGAGGAGTTTAATAGCATTTTTGTAAGCAAAGTTACATTCCATCTCTAAGTCAAATTGGTCAAAGCTTCTCCAGTATTTACAAAAGGGAAAAAAAGAGAGAGAGAGAGAGAGACAAGATGCTACACAAACATTTGCATCTGATAGATTCCTTAAGTTTTGTCAAAGACCACTGAAAAAGCATTGGCTGCTGGATTAAGAAAAAAAACATACCACAGTATATAAACAGTTAACCATTCCACTTATCACAGCTTGGTTTTTGAGTTCAAAATTGCTTAAGAAGGTCTTCCAGAATGACTCTTTTGATTGGATTTTTTGGGTGTGTGTGTGTGTGTGTATTTGCATTTGTGTGTGCGTGTGTGTGTGTTATCTTACAAAAATGAGCGGGTGGCAAAAACAGACCTGCAAACCTCATGTGCTTCTTTTTGAGATCAAGATTTCATTTTGTACAATAATCACAGTTAAAAACACCCCGCCTATACATACTTACATTTTTATTAAAACCAACAATAAACAATAAAACCTATACAAGTCTTCCGTCTACTGGATCACTGACTGGTACAGCTAATGAGAAGTGAAACGCTCCTACGAGTTTATATGAAGTCCTACGAGCCTAACTCTGGGATTCTTTTGTCGTCGTATCTCAAAAACGACTTAGTGTTGTAAACTGTGTGTGTATGTGTGTCGATGTTGGTCTCATAGTTTGTTGTTTTTTTTTAAGACTACTCTTCTTAATAGTCTGTGGCACATTTCCCAGGCCCCCTGAACTCACCCTCACTCCCTCATTTACAGCTCAACCCCCCTTCCCTCACCTCCTTCACACCGTGGGCATGTCCATTCCACTTTTGTTTACATTTTTGTATAAAATTTCAAAAAGGGGAAAAAAAGGTAATACTGCTGAAAAAATATACGACAGAGTGTGGATGTATTTAATCTGTTGTATATGTTGAAGCCGCCCACTGCTCGAGCCCGTGGATGGACTGAGATGGGTTTTGTGTAAAGGTGGGTTTTTGGGGGGTTTGGAGATGGAAACCAACATAAAAAATAAGGAAAAGCTTTAAAATATCCCCAGTTGTAGATAAGTTCTTCAAAGCCAGGATCCGGCGTCACTCCAACGTACAAACAGGGAAATGTTCCTTTGATTATCTGGTTTTTTCTTCCTTTTTAAATTTTGTTTCTGCTCTCTGAACTTATTCTGCGGCCTCTGCAGCTGGAGCCTCTGCAGCTGGAGCCTCTGCTGACGCCGCCTCCTGCGAGGCTGGGGCCGTCTCCTCTGTTTTGGGCGCCTCCTCTGCTGCGGGCTTCTCTTCCGCCGGCTTCTCCTCTGCTTTTGGCTCCTCAGCAGGTGCAGCCTCTTTGGCCTCCTCAGCGGGTTTCTCCGCTGGTGGTGCTGCTGCCTCTGCGTCTCGCTCGGCCTCCACCTCCTCTTTGGCCTGCTCTGCGGCAGGTGCAGCCTCCCCCTCCGCAGCGGGTTTAGCCTCCTCACTGGCAGCCTCTTTCTCTGTGCCCTCGGCCTTGGCCTCCTCCTCGGTGGATGCTGCTACGGCCGCCTCCCCATTTTCAGCCCCTTCTCCTGTCTCCTTCTTGGTCTTCTTGAAAGAGAAGCCACTGAGCTTGAAGGACTTCTTGAAGGAGAACTTCTTCTTCTTCTTTTTGGGGGTTTCGTTGCTGGTGGAAGGCGTTGCACCATCCTCCGTCTTCGCTGCCTCTCCCTCGGCAGGAGCAGGAGTCGCCGCCTCTACCTTCTCCCCATCTGCAGCCTCCTTCTCAGCGGGGGCGGCCTCGGCCTTCTCTGCCTCCTCTTTGGGACTCTCGTCGGCCGTGGCACTGCCGTTGGCCTGGACCTCCTCTTTACCGTTCTCAGCTGCTGCTGGAGAAGCATCCCCATTTGCTTTAACGTGACCATTTTCCTGGAAAGAGAAACAGGGGCTGTTAATGCCATGATGCTAAGACTCAGACCGGACAGTCCCACTGGTGGACACCAGGGGCAGCAGACACCATCACATCTGCAGTCAAATCCGAGCCAGTCCAGCATGGACACTTTCTACTTCTAAACATGGACGAACAGCTACAAACAAACAGAACCACAATGAAAGAAGAGACTGAAACGCAACATGTGTCATGATGGCTTCGTGCTGGACCTGCTCATACCCAGAGAGAGAGTGAGCGCAGTGCTGCAGCTGCATCGCAAGGGGTCGGTGTATGACTGCTCCAGCACCGGGGCGCCAAGGCACAGCAGCTGCTCGTTAGAACAGCAGATGGTCGTTAGCGCGGCACGGAGAGCAGAGTTCATATGCATTTCCTGATTTAACATGTACAAGCTCCACATTCAGAAAAACTCGACGAGCCTCTGAACTCTTCCCCCCTAAATCCAAACTCTGTCCAGACTCTCTCTCTCTCTCTCTCTCTCTCTCTCTCTGGGGCGCAGCACTGGCTCGCAGCCTCCCCTTGTGTGCGATAGCAGGCTGCCATCTCCACTTTCTAGTCGAGCATCTGTAACAAAAGGCGTGGTGCTCCGAGCGCAGCGCGCACCGCCTTTGTGTGCGTCGCGCACGTTCTCTAATTCAACAGCTTCCAAATTGCGATCAAAAGCCAATTTCATTCAAATCCCCCCGAAAGCAGTTCAGAACAATGACAAAATATTTTTTTTGTCATTGAATTCAACAGCTCAACCGCTCCACACTTCATTCAGATCCTATAACTGTAAGTGGTTTATCAGCAAAGAGGTCCAAGCCAAACCTGCTTCTTCTGCCTCCACAATAACAGCACATTTCATCACATTTCAAGACCGCGGCGCGGTAAGAAGAACCATCAACTGTTGCTCATGAACACTGATCTACTCACACAAGAAAATAAGTCTTCATTTAGTTTAATCTCACACTGTGGGTATCAATCTGTCCACAATTACGCACGGATTGCGCCCTCAGAGCGCAGTGCCCTCCACGACGACCAGACCCCCCCTGCTGATGGATGTAAAGCTGGATGTTAAAATTTCATTTACCTGTCCATTGGCCTTGGTCGGTGAAGCGGCTGCCTCTCCGGGCTTTTCAGCCGCGGTTTCAGCCTTTCCAGGTGCCTTGGACAGTTGCGCTCCCATGCTCTTCACTCCAACAAAGAAACTCAACCGATCCCCCCAAAAAAACGAACAAAGACCCACAAGCCTCTTTGTTGAAACGCAAAGCTCTTCGTTGCTGTCTCCCCCTCTCTTATCTGCACAAAGGGGTAAAAAAAAGTTCACAGGGAAAATTGTAAAGCAAAGTCCAGGTAAGAGTGAGGAGGGTATTTCAGGATAGCACGGAAAAAAGCTGGCAGGTGATTAGAAGCAATAAAATCCCAGATTGGTGGCCGTGTCGCTGTAGACAGGCTGCAAAATGGAGAAATGTCCCTTGTTGCTAATAAGATGCGGAGTCCAACGCCCAAGTGAAGAGATGAATGGGCGCTTCAAGCGATGACGGCACCGCATTGAGGCGCAGCCAATCTAAAGCCTCCTCTCAGATATTGGGCGGGGTTTGGGAAGGGAGTGAACAATAGAGGTGTGGGTGCGTTCGCTGTCCATCAGAATCACGAGATTTTCAAAATGTTACTAAGGTAAGTAGACTGTGGCACAGGGAACAAACTGCTTTCTTTTTGCGCACCATTATTCCAACAACTTTCTTTATGAATGGACATATCCTCCAGAGGTTAAATCAATGTAGAGAGGTGCTGTCAAAATCCGACTTCACCGGTCAGCAACGCAACACGAGTGACTGACTGATCGTGATGGACAACAGTAACATCTGATAAGAAATGTGATGTTTTCATTCTAACAACCAAATGTAAGATTATAATGGTTGCCTTTGTTAGCCTGAGCATGTAGCTAGCTAACTGGCATCAGCTAAGCTTGTATCAATCATATAACCACTAAACAAATCTAATAAATGACACAATGACTTCTATCTTTAGAACAACATTTCAGTTGGTCTTGTTAATGCGCAGGCCCTAACACAAGCTGCTCTCGGTTGTAGGTTGGTAGATATTCACTTGTAGAAGGTTTTGAGTAAGGCTCGCTCTTCTAACCAATCACAGAATTTCAATTAGTTTTGCTTGAGCGTAAAGTTTTGTTGCTGCTCATTTAATGTACTTTCACTCTGACTTGAAGTGCTGCTTAGACACTGACACAGATTTATAGCCTCACACCACCAAATAGTTTGATTTCATTTTCTGTGTCCATGTGGAAGAGATCGCCAGTACCTGGTCGTCATTAAAAAAATGAAAACACATGTGAACATATCTGGGAACAAGTCAGACCGAAAACTAATAACGCTGAGGATAATCTGACCACATTCAGAAACAGATTGGGAATCTGCTCAGATTTATATTCTGGACACACTAAAACACAGACAGAGAGACTTGGCAAATGATCAGTACACTACCCGATCCTTGATTGACTGGATGTACAACTTTTTGGACTCATCCAGATTTGTCTATGAACACCAGGGGTGGTGTTTCGACTCCCAGACAAGACCCTGAACACCAAACCCTTTTTTACAGACAAAACTGCAGAAAAAGTGCAGATCAAGTAGTGGCCTCTTCATCAAGTCATCTGTCATCTGAAAGCTGTCATGATCCTTACTCTCAATCAGATATTTCTATGTAAAATTTTTCTAGTGTGCCTTGAATGCAGCAATGTAGCAGCAGCTTGTTGTGTTCACATTTCTGTGCTTTAAAAGCTGTACATTCAAACTAAACAGCTGTATGTTAAAACATGACAGACTGAGGAGCCCAGGAAGCAGAGTCGCAGTCTTACACGCCTCTCTGCAGCTTCTCTACTGCCGTCACCCCCCCAAAACTAACACAAGAGGAGTGAATGATAAGAACTTAATAAAAATAAAAACTACTCCTCTTACAGAACAGAATAGAAACAGAA
>JAUYWH010000016.1:1144467-1174021 GCA_034779795.1 Ctenopoma multispine
TTAAACCTTACACTGTAAAGTGCCCTGAGATGACTTATGTTGTAAATTGGCGCTATATAAATAAAGTTGAATTGAAGTGAATTGAACTGAGAAAAGATGGGACACCGGCCCACAGATTCTCAGTTAAAGATGCTAATCAGGTTTATTTGGAACTTGACAACAGTTAAAACCCTACTGTATGTTTACGAGCAAGTGTGTAGAGACTGGGGGGGGGTAGCATACGCAGCACAGTCTTTTTGACGTAATATGCCTCTGTGGAAGCACATCAACATTTCCCTCATCTGATATTTGCAATGCAAATCAATTTCATTCTGCTGCACTGAACACAACCGGGTGAACAGCAGTGGTGGGCTTCCTGGAGCATTTTAAATGTTATCAAGTGCAATGCAAAACAGCACTGCTGTGCCACCCTCACCTGAGATGCAAACTGCAGCACGGCCCCCTCTCCAACACACACACACACACACAGACACACACACACTACAGTCCTATAATCACAGGAATCACCAAAACTATCTTAGAAGAAGTTTTCTTTTACTACTGTAAATTGTGTTTGGTGTTTTTGCTGTTTCTTTTTTAAAAACACAAAGTGATTAATACACATGTAGAGTTGTGGGAAAACCCATCTGTCCTCTATCAAACTGTCATTCTGTGGAAAAAGGAACACTGGCAATGAAGGGGAAATCCAGTGACTGAGGACTCACAATATTTTACAAGTTCAAGTAGCTTCCTCCGTCTGGACAAAGCTTGTTGGAGGAGAATTCTTTTTTGACATGTTGTTGCTGTTTAGGTCAGTCTCCAAAACGATCATGTTTTTCATATTATGTGAGAGATTAGTTTGTTCCTTTGAAATCCTCACTAGGTCCAAGTCTTGTGTTGATAGTGAGACAAGTGCCTTTGAGTGTTTTACAGAAGGGGTGATCATTTAGACTTGAAGCCGACATGCACAGATGCTGTCAGGTTAATGGCATAGGGTGCATGGCTGAGGGGGGTTTAGTCAGTCAATTCAAGTAGATCAGCAGAAAAAGAATTGTGAATTGTTTTGGACGATAAATTGATCATGTCATCAATAAAACTACCAAACGTTTGGCTCCAGCTTCTCAAATGTAAGAATCACTTCAGTTTTGGACTGTTGGTTAGACAAAAAACTTTTAAGTAATTTCTGATGACTTTTTCACAATGTTCTGACTTTTATAGACAGTGGATCCATTAATTGAGAAAATAATCTGCAGATTGATTGAGAATGGACACGGTTATCAGATCCTATCTAGAGCCTTAAGTTTAGTTCAGTTCAAGGCTGTATCAAGATGTATCATGTAACAATGTTTAGAACAAGATTCATTTTTCCTCTCTTTAATGTGTTTACTACTTTATTTTTAAACCTTCACTTCTGATAGTTTTTGTCTTCCCTTGAAACCCAAATGCTCCACCCACTGTTCTTTGTTAGAGAATGCCAGAGTACATTTAACCAACATCAGTGTTGTCCAACTGACTGAGCAGGGAACAGGGAGGAGAGTTGGAGACACTTGAGTGATGGAGCTTTGTGAATGGTGTTGCTGAAAACACCAGGGAGGAGCCCACTGACCCGCCTGAATGGGACAGGGACGGGGGAGAACAGAGGTTCTTTAAACCATAATTTGGCCAAGCTTAAATGTTTGTCCACAGCTTTTCTGCTGCCATTACAGGAATTCTATTAGCTGGGTCTATTGTGCCTTGTGGGAATACCCTGACTCGACCTGGCTGTTAACACTGGAGACTTGCTCATGTGCTTCCTATACAAAAGGTATAGGAACCGAACACTCAGGCCTACAACAAAAGCTGTGGAAACGTGAGCTTCTGTTTCATATGTTGGCGTTTTGTGCGAGAGGGAGAGGTAGCTGCTTCTGCTGGCTTGTATAATTGCAGGTCTCCACTCCCCACTGTGGATCTGGCCCAAGTTCCTGCTCCCGTCGCTTTGTTTCTTCCTCTGCTCAGGTCCCCCACCCTGGCCGGCAGAGTTCAGGGAATGTCTCCTTCTGTTTTGGGTGTGCCTCTGTACTCACACAGATGGCGATTCAGGCACCCCGCATGTCAAACACCACGCTGGGCTTATCACTGGTGGTGTCTTCACTGGCACTGGCTTTTATTTGCATAAACCACGTGTCATAAACCTCCCTCTTTGCCAGTTTTCTCATGATGAACCAGTTAGTAAGCAGCCTCAGAATACTGTGCTAAACCAGGCCAAGTCTCAGCACATCTGTCAGTGCGAGCAGCCACACGTGTGCACTGTAAAAACCCAGTGATCAGTTCAGTCTAATAAACGTCTGTGTCTCACATTCAGAATCAAGTCATTTCAAATGATTTGGTACTGTAAGTTGATATATCATATCATACCTACTAATAGTGATGAAATCACCACTGCCTCGAAACTGTGAAGCTGAAGTATCTTGCTGTATTTATTTATTAACAGCTGATTGTCCAGCATTGCGGGATAAACACAAGAACTTCAAACCCTCCCCACCGTGTTTCTGAGGCAGTTCCACCTCAGATTTTATATTCATGAATGACACTGCTGTGAGATTAGACTTGAATCTGCTTCTATGTAACTAGTAACTCTTCAATAAGAATATCAGTGATTAAGCAGTTAATTGCTGTTGATATTTAATCAGTGGAGTTATCACCTGTTAGTCTGAATTCACCTCCTTGACATTTAGCAAATGAATGAGTTGTGTTAGCGCAGCTTTCTGTGCTCAGTGTTGAAGAGTGCTGCAGCTATCTGCTCAGTACTAATGCAAAATTAACTTTGACATTACTGACAAAGTTGGAGTGACAGTATTTCTGCGTCCCTCCAAACATCTGTGCCAGGAGCTAGACTATAGCTACAATGAACAACACACAGGTCACTCCCATCATGTAAGGTGAGTGTATAATGATTGTATTATATTGATCTATGTTTACACATGTATAAAACCAGTAAAACTGGAATCCACTGCAGTATGATATCTGAGAATGATGAATCATTTCAGTCCTGGAAGTCAAGTGCATGACTGAGCAAATGTTGAGTTCAAAGAATTCACCTTTAATGTAACTTGCAGGAGAACGAGACATAGAGGGGTCCAAAAAAAACAGTAAGAGACCCGCAAATGGCTTAAGCAAAGGCACAAAGAGGCAGGCAGAGGCAAGTTTTAGAAAGTCAGGCAGAGATCAAACCTCCCAGCTTAGGAGAGAACCACAGGAATGCTGGAAAGCTATGGCTACATGGGCTCAATACATAATCCTGCAGAGACTATAGGGAAACAGACTAGTATCTATAGAGATTGGTAAAGAGCATGAAGGACAGGTGCACAGGGGGGAGGGTGGAGCTTCGGCTGATTGTGCTGGGAAACAGAGGATCTCCAGTGCCGCTGCACTGTTTGCTATGATTAATACTTTACTTGTTAATGTAACTCAACATTTGGCTGATTGTAATTTCTTGTGATAATTTACTTTCTGATGTAAATTAGACAAACTCGGTGAACTCCTGTCTTTACCAGACCCTCACCAGCGGTTCATCTTCAGTTCAGACCCAGGCATTCCTAGATTCCTGTAAATGTTTGATATTTGCTGATGTGATGAATCAAGCTTTTATTTATGCTACACGGAGGGAAAATGAAGCACTTTGAACCCTCAGGACAGATTAAAAACACACCATGCTGACTACGTCTACGTTTAGCCTTAAACGTGCACTCCAGCTGTCACCCATTTAACTCCTCACCACATGTGCGTCTGTGACCTGCTTTTAAGGGAACACACCCCAGAACATTCCCCCGTGGTTCTCTAAGCAATCTCCGTGTATTTCCTGAGAAAGTACCTGCAGCCCTCTCAGGACTGTAACCTGTACCTTTTTTCTGAAGGGGCAGAAAAATGAATTCAGCCAATGGTGAATCAGTTTTACTGTTAAGTTTTTGTTTCCTGCTAAACTTGTCTTTAATAAGGTCTGAGACATGAACGTGGTGAGAACATACAGTATTAATGGGAATAATGATCCAAACTACAAAAGATCCAAGTTGTAATAAATGCCAGTTGTCCTCTAACAAGCAGCCTGTGAACACCAAAAAAGTTTTCCTGCATCTGTGAGTGGGAGTAATGAAATGCAGCAACACTACATCTATGCACTGCAGATATACCCCTGAAACATACTCTGTGAATATGTGTGTGAGCCTCGAAATCATCACCGTCACCTGGGAGTAATAGCAGTCTTTTTCATTAATGAAGGATTAAGTCGCTCGTATCGAGAGTGTGGGCTCGGCTGCGTTCCCTCAGCCCGTCCTCAGGCTGAACACCTACTCTCAGCCTCCTCCTCAACCTCTGTCTTAACAGCGTTATCATCTGCACAGCAGCTCACAGTCTGTGTGCATGAACGTGGTTTGTGGATGTCTTCATATCGTCTTTCCACGACAGGCACACTTCACGCGGTTTAGAGCAGGCCCTGCAGTTACAGTTAAAGCAGAGCACAGACAGAGACTGAGTGGTGGGGTGTGTGTGTGGGGGGGGGGGGGGGGGGTGGCAGTAGGCCGACTGTTGTTTGTGCATGTTGATGAGACTTTTGTCTGTGGGATTGCTGTCTCAGCACAGGCTGCGGCCACAGGGACACCAGTGGCTGACGGATGCAGCAGGAGCAGCATGTGTCTCGCAGAGTGCATGTTTAGTCTGCCAGCGCACCACATGCTGAGCTCATACACTGCAAAAATAAATGTGTCGCTACAGATCTGTCACTCCTACATTTTGACATCCTCTTGATTTTGTAATATAGTCTCTTTAATAACTTAGCATTACTAAAGTCTAACTACATTTTTTCGATGACCTTGACATAGCGAACATCCTTCACAAAATAATACTCTGATTTGGAACTACAGCTTTTTGAAAATCATTTTTCTTGCTTACTCAGTAGATGGGATGATAAGTCACCAGCCTTTTTCTCCAAAAAGTGTTTCGTGTTGTGATTGATCCAGCACCATCATGTGCACTGACACATACTGTGGCAGCTGATATCAAATCCGTCTGACAACATCTGCACTGGTGTGATATGACTTGTAGAGCTATGTGATTAGTGACATTGCTACACATAGTCCAGTTTTAACACACAGTCTTATTGTGTAACAAACCTAATAATCCAAATGATATTTTCTGCATTCCCTGGATTTTATGAATACAGGTTGCCATGGCAGCGATACTAGCGAGATGGGCAAATGTAACCACAGGAGAATAAAACACAATGAGGAGTAAGAAGAGTAAGTTGTGACCAAATTAGAATTAAAATCTCGTGTAATCGCAGAAGTTTACAATAGCAAACTAGCAAGTTAGTGGAAGGTAATTTGCTCAAACAAGAGCGCTGTATGATCCATGGAAAATGCCTCCTCATATCTGAAATCTTAAACTCATAAAACCCCTGACCTGTGTACATCTTATAATCTTGATGTCATCTAAGCTGAATTTCAACCCTGCTGTAGGTGATAGGACTGAAATCCCACCCTGTTTAACCTCACTGTTTTGGACTTTTGGTCCACAAACTCTCATCTGCAGACAGCTGTTTGTGGCAAGCATAAGTCAAAATAAAGACTCATCAACAGCTGTCAGATCAGAGCCTCTGAAGTCCAGATATTAAGTCCTTGATGCGATATGAAGACCTTGAGCAGTCAGTGTACTCCCCCAGCCTCATACAGTTTCTCTTCTCAAAGGCTTGGACAGTGTTGATGTCTACAGCCGCTTCTTTGATCGTCCATTCAGACAGTTGCTACCAATTAATGACAAACATGGGGCGAGAAGCTCTGACCCCTGGCATCAGTAAAGAGGAGTGCTGCTGTGTGCTGCCTCAGACCAGCAGTATTTAAAGCAGTAGTTTAAGGGCCAGCAGGAACTTGACCAGAACCACAACTGCGAAGCCCTTCTTCCCCAAGACTCAGTCATTTCAACAACGAGGCATCGGCATCACTCTGCTGTAACAGGCTTTAAGGGCCTGCTCTCATTTAGTGCTACATTTAATCGATATCTAAATATACCTCATCCACCACTATTAACAATACCATTAGTTTTACTGAGGGATTATGTTAGGCTGGGGGTCATTTGGACGTCACGTGGGGACAGCTCATAATAATACTGAATACTGTATATTCTGTGCTCCTGTGTGATTTGTCTGGAGAATGATTGTTGGGTTTTTTAGTGTCACTTGGACTTGATTTTGGTTTGAACCTTCATCCATCGATTATTCATTCTTTTTGACCTTCTCCAAGCTCTTCACCCTGTTCCTAAGCTTATGCCTTGTGAAGGTAACTCATTTCAGTTCCTTGTATCTGAGATTTAGTTCTTTTGGACCTTGAAATCCTTCATTCAGGATAGGAAGTGGTTCTAAAGTGTTTCAGATCCAGTAATTAGTTCCAAATGTCAAAGGTACTTATTGCAGTGTGAATTTGTTCTTTAATATGTTTTTGTAGAAACATTCTGGTTCTAAATCAGGTTCAAAAGGTGATATATTGTATTTTTATTATGGAGAGCAGCCTGCCAGCAGTGCAGAGATATTCACTTCTATAGGTTTGTCAGTGAGGCTCACCTTCTAATCAGTCTCAACAATCCATTATTTCTATTGGTCTATTTTGTAGCTTCTTCTTTACTGTACTTTTATATGATCAATTCGTAAATGTTTGGGCAGAGTGCAGCAGAGCGGGCAGAGGGGGGACTACTCAGAGTGGAATGATCTGATTTTGAGGATGTTTCCACTTGCTTTATTTCAAGAAGCTATATATTGTAGCTTTAACTGTTGTGTTTTGATACTCCTGTTGTCGGACTTATCAGTATTGAACTTTATATTTCATGAGACCTGAAATTTGATAAAGTAAACATGCAGCAGGTAAAGCTACAATCATGCAATTAATCAACAATAAATATATATAAAACCAGAACAGAATCAGCTCAGTATTTTTAAAAGCCAAATATCTGCCTAGTGTCAAAGGCAGTGCTCAGTAGATAAAAGATTGCTCTACAGTGAACTGTAGTTACCATATGACTTCACTGTAAACAAATCACATGCGAAAACATATTTACATAGTGAGTGCCGTGTAAGTGCGCCTATGATGCACGTAACAGAACTTTTCAGTGCAATTTAGTTCTAACGTTCTCACGCTCCAACACTGCTTGTGAGAATATGCGTTTTAAAAGGTGGGTGAAATTGCCCTTTAACAAAAGCACATGTAGGGAAACAGTTATCATTACCAGAACTGAATTTCCTGGAGGAACCTTCCGAAGGGATTAATAAAGTTATGGTTGACTGGTTTAGTTGTTCAGTAATTAATAGCTTAAAAACACAAATCAGCAGCAGAATGAAATTTATTCTTGTCATTTTCACACCATTTGCATAGATGGACAATAAAAATGGCAACTGCACAAACTCAGAAAGAGTATGACATGCAGCAGATGTCCCAAGCTAAAATCAAACCCCCTTGATCTGGGGACCTCATGCTATGTGTCTCAACAACTAGGTCATTCAGACTTGTGTAAATTAGTACTGATACCAAGTGAAAGTATATGTGACTGTGCTAATTAGTGTTTCCCTGAACACCAGCGAAGTTCTGTCTTTGATTGTTGGCCTTAGTCTCTAATTAGCATAAAACTGAAGGATAAATTAATAACCTAAAAGTGTCCAGAACTTCCATTTTTCTGCTGGGATTTGTTGTTAGATTGGAGTGAACAGCATGTATATCGTAATGATGATGAGATCAGGTGGATGTGTAAATGATGAGAAGGTACCCTGGCATTGTGTTGACATAGCATCGCAGAGCAGGCCTGTACGATTAACACAGAACAACAGATTTATTACAATAATATCCAGTGGAAGACGACGAAAAGCCAACATCAGCCTCGACCTCGGCACAGTATCTGCCTCTTTCCTCAGCTGTCTGTGTGAGGGTCTATGTTGGGACCTCGGACGGCTGCAACAACACCTGAGGTATTTAAGCGTATCCAAGTTTTGTTTGAGTTCTTTTTTTCTTTTATTGGTTGCTGATATTACAGAGAGACTAGCAGGGGGGATCCCAAAGGGAAGAAAAGGCTCCGTGGCTGCTGGGCAGCCAGCGGCATGCAGCCTTGGAGGGGTTGTTGTGGGTGTTGGAGGCAGCAGTTCTTGAATATCTGCTGCAGGCCACAGCACTGCCTTGTTGCACCTGGTATTTTTACAGGAACAGTTGATTGGGGCAGTAAACCCCCTCAGCCCATACTATATTCACATAAGGAATGCATGTGGGCATGATAAGAAACAGGTGAGGAGTCTTGTAGGGACAGCAGTGGGATCCTGACCTGAGTCCTTTAACATTCTGCCTTTGCTTCAAGTTAATACTGAAATATAATATTTGATTTTAATCAGGCTTTTTTTTTTGACAATATTGATCTTTTATAATATACACAGATCCTCCACATTGCCGTGGGACATCCCTACATGACAGGGAAAGATGTGAAAGCATGCAGGGTTTACCCTTAAAATCTATGCTGTAGTCGTCATTTTTTCTTCAAATCACTCCCCATTTTTTGTTCAAAGATTAATGCTGGCGCAACAGTGGCAGGCTGATGACAGTGAAAACATAAACAGAGGGGAGTAGTAGAAATGGAGTCAGCAGCAGGCCAGCATGAGCTATAACTACTGCTCCTGTGCCGACTGTACATGGAGTTAGCTAAGCAACTTGTGCCGTCCAGTGTGGCCCAGTGTTCAGCTGACAGTGTTGTCACTAGCCCAGCAGGAGAGATGCTTTGCTGTACACTAGCAGTTTGAGATGAACTATCACCAGGAAGCCCACTTTTAATTTGAAACCTGATGTTTTCACAACACAGGAGGAGAACAAAGACATTATAATGTGGGTATTACAGGTAAAACATGAGCTTCGTGGAGGCTGATACGAGAGATTAGTTTGGAGCAGCTGCTCTGTAGGTGAAGTAGTTGTACTGAAGAAAACCCATCAGTAAATAATGTTTATAAAAATGAAAAATGCCAGGAAAGAAGGATGACCCAGTGAAATACTCGCACAAGACAACTTAATATTCAGAGGAACCATGGTTCTCAAATCCATTGCAGCTGGCTGCAGTGCACTATTTTGTAGCTGCTTTTATGAGAAAACTTAATGAGAAGACGTAATATTCTTCCTGGGAGGAGTGTCAGACCCGTGTCTGCAATAGCCATTACAGTTTTTTTTCAATTTAAAGTAGCATCGATGAGAAGGTTCTCTGCAGCCTGAAGGTTTCACTCTTGTTAAAGATATAACATTATCTGAATGTTATTCAGAAACATGATGGAAATGTCCGATGGAATGACCCGGGTTCGATTCCCAGGGTCGGCCGGGTGCCTTTCTGTGTGGAGTTTGCATGTTCTCCCCGTGTCTGCGTGGGTTTCCTCCGGGTACTCCGGTTTCCTCCCACCGTCCAAAGACATGCATGTCAGGTTAATTGAGCGATCCGAAATTGTCCGTAGGTGTGTATGTTGTTTGTCTGTTCGTCTGTATGTCGGCCCTGCGATGGACTGGTGATCTGTCCGTCTGTCTGGCTGTACCCTGCCTCTCGGTAGATGAATCGAGGACGTATAGTATGAAGGCATAACGTTATAACTTGGTTAAAAAATGGCAATGTGATAATGTATCACAAACGTGTCTTTTGTGATGGAGAAAAGTCAGTTCAATGCATCCTAACATCATAGATGCTTGAACAGGATCTTCATATATGCACAGTAACAAATGAAATATGACTGACAGTGCTGCTGTCCAGTATTTCATGTCTTTATATTGTATACCACTGACATCCACTTACATAGATTATGATTTAACTTAATGTTAAACAATCTAGTTTGAAGCACGCTTGGGTTTTAACACAGAGCTACTGAGCTGAGGGCAGCCAGCTCATTAAGAGCGTAGAATGTGTCTCTGTGGGCTGGAACAACTCTTCATAGGATGTTCTGTCTGCTGATAAAGCTCAGGAAGCTGCTGTCCATCTGAGTGATACCTAAATACTGAGGTTACTATACTGTACTGAGTGGAGTGGTTTGCAGGTTGGTTACTGGCTTCCCCTGCTGTAGCATTCAGCAGTTGCCTTGGAATTTGTCTTACCATGTTCTGCTTATCAGACTATAGGACCACACTGCTCCTGTCCTTCATGCATGCACACAATGGCACCAGCCTACTGTTAGCAACGCTGATCTAAGTGTAACAGGACTGAAACTATTTCTTTCAACATCACACACCAGCTGTTCATTCATTTTCACACCGGTTGGATTGGAAGGATGTGGATGCATTTGAAGACAATTGGTTTGATTCTTTATTGACTTACCACACACAAAAAAACATCCTGCATGCCTCATTAGTGATCCTCAGTGTAAACCATAGAGATCTCAAAAATACACTACTTCTACACTATTTCCACTCTCTGTTCAGCACATTCTAGCAAGCCTGACATGGTCAGACCTTAAGCTTACTGAACAGAGGTTTGCTGCGATCTACTTTTTAATTATCAAGGGAGTTCATGAATGTAAATAGCTGGATAAAGATCTTCAGCACCGTGGACTCTACACATGGAGCATGTAGATCTGCAAGCGCTACTTTATATCAGGGTATATGTTACATGTTGTACACGATAAACCTTTAGTTGTCAGTATCTAGAGGCTGACACACTGATTACATCTTAAGCATCTATTGCACAGAACGACCATGGTTAACCATTAATTACATTATCCTGAGTGTGAGTGTATTCAGTGTTTCCAGGAATGTGCCTATTAGATTTTGGCATTCACTGTAGCTTTATGTGGTAAATGTGCTGTTGGGAAGTTTCCACATATGTCAAACATGTCTGAATATAACCTGCAACACAGCTGAGTTTATGTGGTGCTTTCCAAGTATGGCCCCATGGGCTAGACTCTGAGGAAGACCCTTTGGTACCCAAACCCTCGAGTACCAGTAGGGTTGGGTTGGGTTTGGTTGAGTTAGGTTGGGTTTCTACCCTCTAGTTTTCAAGAGCATACAAGTAGACATGACACAACTTATAGGGTTCTCCAAGGCCAGTTAGTCCCAGTAGAGGGACCAGACTAAAAGTGATTTGTAGAACCTCATTTGAATTAGGGGGGAAAAAAACCCCTGGAGCCGAACCCGGGAGAGGAGCTCTGCCCGTGTCCAGCCTTAAAGTCTGTATACGTATCTGAATTTAAAGTTTGTTCAGGCATTATCTATGATCACAATTAGGATGTTGCACTTAGACTGATAACAACCTTTGACACATTTGCAATTGTTGCTTATATTTGCTATATACAATCACATCTGGAAACAGCAAGTGTTTGATTTATCCACATTGCAGAAAGTGATAGAGACAGCCGGCTGACTACCAAAGGAATGACAGGCCCTTCACTGGTGCTGTACATCATACTGTATAGTGTACATATATGGACTTCAGACGCAGCTTTGTGAGTTCACCACAGCGTTAGTCTGTGGTTATATATACATTTATTAAGTACAACACGCAGTGAAATGCACCCTGAACCGCTTCTTTTTGACTGTTCAAAAGTTATGAACTAAGTTGAAATTTAAAATTAAACAGAAAGGTTAAAAACCCAGATCTAAATAAAGTAAAAAGAAGTACAACTTAAACAAAGAGCACAAATCAAAGGTAAAAATGCAACTATATGGGATTATAAGTGAAGTGTAGCGGCAGTAGCTCTGGTAGAGGATTAGAACATCTGTAATTGAGTGACTGGCGTTGATTTGTTGGTCAGTTTGGTCACGTTTCATTTGCTAGTTAATGCTTCATATTCGATGGATTTACAGGTACGCTCCAATCTGTCTTTTTCCGGCATTCCTCAAACATTTTCTTTTTGTTTAGCAAGCTGTGTGGTGTATGCGCTCTTGTAATTATTTTCAGCATGTTTAGCTCAAACTTCTCTAAACCTGTGGCAGCTTCTTAAAGCCCTCGTTGTCACTTCCCTCACTGAAGATAAGAAGTGATGCTGCAGAGCACAATGTGCCCACTAAGTCCTGTAACGCTTGTAATTCCTGTTAACGGATGGAAGGAAATTCTTTGTTGTGTGACACATGCATTGCTCCCAGTGCCTGGATTTAATCTGATGTCTGGGGCTACTTTTTCCTGCATAGAGTTTATGGGAAACACATTGACCATGTGCCCCCATGCTGCATAGATCAACAGAACTTATTCAGCTGCCTGGAATAAAACAGTTGATCTCAATTGGGCTTCTTTATCCTTGACAAGACCTCTTGGACGTCTTTCTGTTATACTTCATCAGAGG
The DNA here is from genome assembly GCA_034779795.1 of Ctenopoma multispine. NCBI lineage: Eukaryota > Metazoa > Chordata > Actinopteri > Anabantiformes > Anabantidae > Ctenopoma > Ctenopoma multispine. Next base: position 1,156,742 of record JAUYWH010000016.1, read on the forward strand.
CTAATTGTGAGTCCTGTACAGCAGGGAATTTGAGCTCTCCCCCTTTTTGGCTCTAGGGCATATGTACATATTCCATGTGGAATGCTGGAAAAGCATTGTTGTCTTCCTTTGAAAGGTCTTTCGAAGTCTATGAATGTTATGTTCCCAAGCCCTCTATAGTATAACTCACAGTTCCCTAATTGCTGTAGTTGGTATTTGATGTAAAGAATGGCGAGGATGTGGTCCCAGTTGCTTCGGATTTGTCAGGAGGGATAAAGGCATCGGTGAATAGTGTTGTAGAGGGATACAAGCGGAGCAGCTATGAATTGGGGCCTGTGAAAAATACTTAGCTGTTGAACTGAGAGTTCCATTTGTTCAGACCATCATAGAGACTGCTTAGTTGTGATTCCCCCAAATTATAAACAAAAACTCTTAGAAACTGTAATGTGTATTTATACTGAAGATAATTCATATTATTTCATTTCCTTTGTTCATGATTGTATTTGTTCCGCTCATGTCAATGCACAGCTCTTTTTGTACAGTTTGAACTGTAGTATCTATTGTAATATCACATTTAGGAGAGAGGTACAGCTTAGTTAAGGGAAGCATTTGTCACACAGAAATAATTGATGTGAAAAAACTAATTAATTAATTCCAGCAGTGATATGTTCCTTTGTCATTTGAATGTTGGATTCTTCACTGACGTACTGAATGTTTGATGGGGAGTTTTCAACTTGGCTTTTGTGTGGACAGAGAAAATTGTGTTCTCTAAAAACAGGACCTGAAAGTGTGGGGAGGTTTAGGTTACCATAGCTGGGAAGAGAAACAAGGATCCAGGTCAATGAAATATGGGAGTCAGCTCTAAATAAATAAATAAATACATAGATAGATGCATACATTTTGCTATTAGTCATGTTATTTTGCAAGACTAATGGTTAACACTATTCTAACTTTTATTTTGGCTTTGGCTTAAGTGCACAGCTACAGAGCAGGTTTGAGTGAGCAGCAGTAAATATGCAGCAAAACACAGCATCCGTGTGCAGGAGCTTTTAAGGGGGTTGGCTTACTTGTGGAGTACCACAATCGTGCCAGATCTTCATGCAGACTTATGATGGGTAATTCTCCTCATGGTTGGACTGTTTGGACAGTTTCTAAAACATAATAATAGAAAACATTTATATCATCCTCTGAAATGAGTGAAGCATCGACTTATCCACAGCTTCTGTGAGCTTGTATTTTTATAATACCATAATGATTACTACCCATTATCACACATCCCCCTTCCTTTTTATTATTCAACCTCTCACAGACTCTTACTTTTAAATATAGTATAGATATGAGTAGTTATGTCATACTCAGTATATCAGGAAAAATGATCACGGACATTTTAATGGGAAGCAGTGAAGTAATCAGCCTACATGTTAGATGAATAGGTGCTTTATCTGAGCTAATTTTGTTTTGCCGCCCCTTCCTTATGTTGAATAAAAGGCCTCCAGGTTTCCCCAGTGATGGAGCCTGCGCTGATTACACAGTCATCTTGTGTAAATGGGGAATTCAGTTACAAGTGACAACAGTGTTGGCTGAGAGTCCCTGGCTTGTGCGTCAGCAGCATGTTTGGAAGAGACAGAAGCAATTTTAAAACAGTAGAAAGTGCCTGAAGCTGTCACAGCTACTCATCTATCCTACGTTTTCTCATCTCCACGTATTTTACAGCACCTATCAAGTCTGTAGCTTTAGGCCTAGATGTGATTATCTTTTTGAATGTTCTTCTCTTTATAAATGACAACTGTTGCCATGGTTAAAACAAACACAAGCTTTTTTAAGATTTACATGAGACTGACATTTAAATTTTGAACTTCATCACCAGTTGTGTACGATATGCAAATCACACTTCTGTAGGAAGTGATGATAATATCAGTGATTTTGATTATTTACTCTATTTACTGCAGAGGATTCACATTAGCTTTACACACACACACACACACACACACACATAACCCTTCATGTGTGCTTTAATGTTAGTTACTGTGTGATAATGCAAGTAAATATTGATTTTAAAAGTCTGAATTATCAACAATATAACTTTGATCAACAGGAGTTTCAAGTTGGTTTACACACAGTAAATACAGTCACATAAATTCTCTGTTGTCAGTAAATTAATACATTTTGTCAAAAACTGTCACTGTTGTTAATTACGTTGTTGTTGTTTTTTATTTTTCCTGAATGCTTGAAAGCCCCAAAATGCCTGAAATGTACATGATTTTAGTGTTTCACTGTTGGAAACATTCGGTGCACTCAACGTTCAGACAACACTACAAAATGGTGAACACCCTATTCAGTGATTACAGCCACAGGATACTTGGGTGTGATGTCATTCCTAGCTCCAACTTCCAAAAGTAAACGAAACACAGCATTAGCACAAAGTTAGCCACTGCATTGATGCTCAGTGTCTCAGTATAAACCTACTTAAAAGTAAATAAGTTTTACATTCATTTCTCGTGTCACAGCTGTGATTCAGAATGAAAGTAGTTGCATCATGCCAGTCCTACTACTTCTCCATTTACTATTAACATTCCATTTCTTTGAAGGAATGATCCTCAAAAGGAAATGATGGCAATCCATCTCTCTTCTGCAGCTTTTGTCTGTCTGTGGTGACAGAGGAAGAATGGGAGGGATTGTTTTCTGCACTGTCAAAGATTCACCAGAGGCTGGAATTTGATTTTGCTGATGCAGGAGAAGAAGTTCTGTGTTATCTCAGTGGCTGAAAAGTCCTAAAGATGTAATAAGCTGTGCGTCTCACAGACCAGCATTTCTCTGTATTAAATGTAACTGTAAATGAGTCCACAATGAGTCTGTGTTATGCACGCATCACATTTACAAGCCCTAGTTTTTTTTTTACACTTGAAATCAGTTTCTTCCTCCAGTACCCTTGGTGAAGATTATGATTTACCTCCTGAACAGAAATTTTTTTTATGGCCATCTCCATGTTCTCCTATCTCCTATGCTGTCCTATAAGCAGTGTAATACCCCTTTTACTCTACCAGAAAGGCCTGACTGGTGGACGGACGCTAAGATAGAGTAGTTGTCTAATTTGCCAGTTCTCCTATATTTGCAAAAGACGTCTATTGTATTGTATTGTATTGATTTGTGTATATCTGATATGTGTAATCCCAAGAAAAACACTGGCCATTTTTTACTTCCACAGTTAAAATTCTACAGAGTTCCTTATTTCCATTCAGGGTTTGCATGATGATATAAAATGACTTTACCTGAGATTTCCATGTGAAGCTGGAAAGGTTTAGTTTGAAAGAGTGACATGGAGGAACTTTATTTCACTTGTCCAGAGCAGAAGGGAGCAGGAGATCCAGGAATGCAATTCTACGTGAACTGGTATCCCCAGCCATTACTCCTCCCTCCTCCCTCCACTCCTCTCCCCTCTTCCTCCCACTTGTACCCCCGCTGCAGTAACTTGTGCTGCTGTGGAGAAACCCAGTGACCTAGATTCAGCCAGAGTTTACTGCTGGCTCCGGTCTGAGCTGTTTGCACTCCGCTGCCAGCTCCAAATCCACTCCGTGCTCACACATCAGCACTCTGACCCACATCTCCATGGCAACAGCTCTACAATACCCTGACGATGCAGTGGCTGGTGAAGGATAGAGGAGTGTAAGGCTCCCTGACCTGAGGAGTAGCAAAGGATGGGGCTGTACCCCCTTTTCATACTGGTTTTACCCCCACCCCCTTCACTCTCACTCCCTATTCATCACCCTGCATGGTGATGAGGGGATTACCAAACACACACATGAAGATGTAATGTCTTCACAGCTTTTGTTTTCCCTTTCTGCGGCTTCTAATGTTATCTTTTTTTCTGCTTCTGATTGAAGTGGTAGATTTTTCTTGTCTGTCTCCTTTAAACCATAGGTAACTCCCGTTGCTTCTCACATCCTGTGCCATATGCTCCCATAATTCATTGCCAGTTGCCTTTTTCCACCCCACATGTTGAGTCAGTGGTCTGCTCCCATTCTCTATCTTGATTCTGTTGCTCATAAGCAAGCCACACTACACTCACACAGGGAAATAAAACAATTAGAGCGGGTCAGAGTGGGATGCTGTTTGTTTCACTGGAACTGATTCAGGCATTTATTCAGAGCCTGGCCACTAACCTGCCTGACTGACCTGAAATGAACACAGACAGTAACAGTTTTTGCTGCTAGCTACAGCAGTTTTTCACCATTCACACAAAGGGAAGCAGGCAGTTTGGGTTCAGCTCGCATTACAAAGTTGGCCCGTATCACAGTGTCCCTGGCTCTGGCCAGCAGAACCCCCTAGAATAAGACTGGCCCCTGCTCGATTTTATCACAATAACACAGTGTCACTTCACATTTCAGCTGGGTGAAACCTACCCTGTCAACTGCCGCCACTCAGCTCAGATAACACCAGTGACAATCAGCACTCTGTGTCTGAGTACCTGCTGTGGCAGTTTGTAACATGGCTAATAGCCACATGGTGGCTGCCAGGCCGGCTCCCAGGACAAGCACGTTCCACCCAATGTAGAACATATTCTAGACCAATGATCTATTGGCACAGACATTTGGGATAGAAAGCTCTAGATATGTGTCTCATCGCTTACATCCTAGCAGACTAAGGTGGGTTTACAGACCAATTCTTATGTGCTATCAGAGCAATGGGCCTGCACCCAACCTGGGTTTAACATCCAAAAACATAGGTTCCAATAGTAGGTTTGATTATTGTAGGATAATTTGTGTAGGATTTTAGACATTGGAGGGTTTTCGAGCATGAACAGCCTGTTTAATGTCATGACACCGCCACTGCTACCTTCATTTTGATTTGGTTTTTCATTTATCATTCAGAGGTGGACTAGCTGGGGTGTTCTGGATCATCTACCTGCTGCAGAACCCAAGTGTGCTTGAGTTTGATGTCACAAACTGATGACTAGACATTCCATCAATTATGGGTTAGGGTTAGGGGTAGGGTCCTGAAGCATCAAGGTCCTGAAGCTGCAAAGCAACCACAGAACATCACACTTCCACCACCATGTTTGACGGTACGTTGGTATGATGTTGTTTTTATGCCAACATCTTGGAAATAACTAAGAAGTTTTTTGGCTGATGTGTTTTGAGCCTTTGCGTTTTTTTTGGTCAGCATTGGCTTTCACCTTGGAACTTTGCCATGTATGTGACCAGTCTCTTTCTTATTGTTGAATCATAAACACTGACCTTAACTGAGGCAAGTGAGGCCTGACGTTTTTTAGGTGTTGTTCTGGGTTCTTTTATGATCTCCTGGATGAGGTTGTTGTGCTCTTGGAGTAGTTTTGGTAGGCCGGGCACTGCTGGGAAGGTTCACTACTTTTCCAAGTTTCCTCCAACTGTGGATAATGCCCTTCACCATGATTTGCTGGAGTCCCTGCAATTATTTTCTCACATAGGCCAAGGGCGGTTTGGCGCTTTTAATTTTAATACATGAAATTATCATTTAAAAACTACATTTTGTCAGGTTACCTTTGTGTAATATCAACATTTTCTGAATCATTTACGTGTGACAAATAGGCAAAAAGAAAATCAGGAAATTCTTTGTTGTTGCGTTTTCAGATACTGTATCTGCTTTGACCAGGCCCCTGAATTAAATATAGAGACACAGTTGACAAACTTAATACACAGGTTGACTGACTGGACAGTCTGACAACCTGCATGTAGCTAGATAGTCTGGTACAGAAAGTATGTATTGGCGTATATATAGATATAGATTGTTTAAACAAAACCTTTAACCTTCATTTGAAAAAAATGATTTTGGAAAATCTATATGGTTTCTTAGGAGTTCCTTTTATTAGAACATATTAAGAAAGTTACAAAATAATACCTTTCTATAAATAATATCTTTTTTTAAATCTTTTTTTCAGATCTTAAGAGAAATGTAGACACAGGGCAAACTGGCCAAAATATTTACCTATAAACTTCATTGTTAAAGATCTGGTAACGTGATGGGTATTGTGATACGGCCTGTTTGTGTGGGCTGACAATACAAGCAAGCAACATGTGCAGCTGTTTGCTTCAGTCAGTGTGTGAAAAAAAGATTCTTCTCACTGTTGTAATACTTAATACTTTCAGTCCTATACTTGTTCACACCTGTTCTTCCTATTACAACTAGGGAAATCACAATGACTTAATGTGAGAGACCCCACCACCACACACACTCATACACACATATCACATGCCCCTGGCCTTGAGGTCACTGGTCTGATATTCCATCTCAGCCACATTTTTGTGCCTTAAAGAAGCTTTTCCAGCCTGTCAGTCTTATTCTATGGCAACAGAGAGAGAGGTCTGCAAAACAAAGCCTACTGAAAATGTAATGGACTGAGTACAAATCTCCCTTGAGTGAATGCAACTAAATACCTTTAATTGTATAAGAAACCCTATAGAGACGTGGCAGCGCTGTCAGTACGATTTCTGAAAATGATCTTTAAGACTCAATTCAGTCAAACCCCCAAAACCAGGTCTTACAAAATTTGTCAAACTTATTTTTATCTGCAAGACAAACTAAACTACAATTGAAAAGTATTTGTGCAGGGTGTAATTGCCCTTTTTACATAATGAGAATGTGCTAACATCTGATGTAAATGTTAAGTCACACGTTGTAAGCTGATAGTGAACATGTCAGTAAAATATTCCCAGACATCATATTTAGTTCTGCCAAAATATTTGATCTTGAAGATTAACATCCAGTTTTCTGACTACAGTGCATATTTTCACACACAACACGTTAATTAGCCTTCAAACAAAAACACAGTCTCAGGTGCACCACATATGGGATCTTGGTTTCAGGTGTATGTAGCGTACGTCTGACATCCACCACAACCAACCAACTTCAATTCATAATAAAAAAAGAAAAAAAATCTTGCACTGAAACATAATTCATCCTGCAGTGCAAAATAAAATAGTATAATGTGAGCATTACCCAAAAGGTCATTTCCACATTAGGTAAGACTGATTCGTTAGTTTGTTTTAAAACCATTATCAGTATCTCTAGTCTTGTCCTTGTCGTCTTATGTCTTTGACATGAATTTTGTGATGCTTATTTTTATGTTTTTTTTGTCAATATTGTGCTTACATTGTACATTTCTAAATATTTATGTGTTTAGTCAAATCATCACATAACTGACACACAACAAACTAATTTCAATATATAAGTGCAAGTATGGTTTCTAGGGATGAGGGCAAAACATGATTTCATTTACAGGTTACACATTGCCCAGAATATGGGAAGATTCTCTGGGTCAGTGATGCCTACAGCTTGTATTTTGCCCCGGGGCTCAGTAGCAGCTTGTCCTTTGCTACCACTTTATCTTTCATAAACACTTAGTATCTGTGGTGTCTGTTTTCAAATGGTCTGTGTAGGATACTGGTTTAAGAAGCTTGTCAGATAACTATTGACGTTAAAGAATTCTTTTCTCTTCTATTCCTCTCATCTGCATACTTAGGACAGCTTTTGGCAGAAGACTGACCCCCCCCAACCCCCACAGCCCACAGTTCCCAGCACCTCTAAGCCTTATAACAAATCCAGACTCGCCATTTAGAGTCCAGCTGTTGGGTACAAGTTGTGCCATGATCATAGACTGATGTGTGAGGTGTTGTGAGCACAGTCTGGAGGCTGAACACATCATATCCACACATAATGAACCACCCAGAAGCCCTTAAAGTGTCTAATCCTTTCCCACCATTGTCCATGTGAATACAAATGACAGCCATCATTCATATGATTCCATTTTTTGTTGCTGCTGCAGTCAAGAACTGTGTTTGCCATTCTGGTTTGGTTTCCACAGTAGTGATGTTTGTGCTCAAGAAAATGCTGGCCTCCTTCACCCCATGCTGTTTTTCAAACGCTTAGGGCTTTGCCTTGATGTGACTCACAAAAGCCATTTTGATAGAAGTTCTCTCCTGCCAGACTCTGTTCTCTTTAAACAGCTTTTTGACTAACCTTAGTGCCAGTGTTGCCAACACTCAGACGCCAAAACAATTAAAAATGTGGTTCACAGACTTGTTAAACTTACTCACTAACTTTCAAGCTCATTTGTTTTGCCAAGTTGAACTCTTTTAGAGCTAGTCTTGTGCATTTATTGATCTGTGATGCTGCTGAAAGTATCAGATCTAAAGAGGCAGTGGGTCCATATATAAGACAAGTTCACTGTTTAGTTTAAGCACTGCTCACATTTCTTTTCAAAATTTTAAGTTATTTTGAGCACAATCCATAAATTATTTCTGCAGCTGTCCACGTTCTTCCTGTTTCTGCTTAGGCAAAACATCTGCTGTTGTCTTCATGTATCTAACCCCAAAACACTTTTTTTTCCTGTCAGAGTGGGACCCAGATTCTGTTTGATAGAGAGGCTACTGCATGTGTGGAAAAAGTGAGATAGAGAAATAAATCAGTCGAGGAATTTGATGTTCCAGCCGTAGTGGCTCTAGCATTGCGTAGTTTTGCTCTAGTGCAAAGTTAATGTAAAGAGACATTTGGCAGATGTGAAAATATCCCCATTCACATCCTTTTGTGAAGAAAAGAGGATGTAATGGAGATATTTTCACCTTTGTCTTCTTGTCATATCTCCACAAGGCACCAGAAGCACAGGAAGAATAATAATATGTGGGCTACTGAATAACATTAAATTTGTCAATTGATTACCATAAAGGTACTGCACTTTGACATCAGGAGCAGACAACCCCTAACCCTAACCCTAACTTGGCTGAACACACCTAAACCAGGTAATTAGCAGTGGAAAGGGCAGATGCAGTTGGAAAACAAGCAGAACAATGACTCTCCAGGACCAGGGTTGCCTACTCCTGGCCTACATGAAAGGATAAAGGTTATCAGATGCTGGCTTACAGCTGATGAGGTACCTTTTATAAATAGCAGGAAGAAGAAATGAAGTCATTAAGAGAGAAGAAAAAGAAATTAAAGTTAAGTCTAAAATATTTTTATAACAAATTAGACTTTATTAGTGTTTCCATATGTTTCCTGTTATTATTCTCTGTCAACCAGGCTTCAATAACATCTGGATATGACGTTTATACAGATGTATATTGTTACAGAAGACTTTGTTTGTAACCAATTTCCAAACATTATTTTAGGAAGTACTTGCTGCACCATCATGAGTCCTCATCTAGTAGCAGGAATCTGTGATGCGCCTCATGCTCATGAACCTTGATCCACTCCAGCCCATGCTCATGAAGCTCCTGTACTCTCCAGGTCCCATGTACATCATTCTTCCTCTGAAGTGGGGCTGCTCATACATCAGCCAGTGGCCCTCCATCACATTGCAGGACATGAAGTTGGACATGCTGTAGCGGTCCATGATGTTCTCACAGTCCTCCATCAGTTCGTGCATCTGGCCCTGGAAGTTCTCCCTCTCATAGATCCTCATCCTGAAGGAACCTCTGTACATTGGGATCATGCGGCAGGACCTGATGCTGTCACTCATGCCCAGCATGCTCATGTAGTCTGCGTACTCGCCCCTCCTCAGGAAATACTGGTTTCCCATGTAGTTGGTGCGGTCATAGACCATGAAGCAGCCCCTCTCCACCCTGCAGGACTGGCAGCGACTCAGGTAGGAGGACATGTCAGGGCAGTCGCTCATGCATTCATAGGAGCGGCCCTGGAAGTTCCTGTCCTCGTAGAAGATGATTCTGCTCATCATGTTCATGCCACTGGAGCTCATCTTTGCCAGGTGTCGTTACTGGAGGCAATGCTGTTGCTGCTGCTCTTGGAGCTGAACTGCTTGTCTACCTGGTGGAGACCTTCCCTTTTTATAGCTGACAAGCAGAGGCCCTTTTGTCAAAATACCCTGACCCAGCAACATGCCATAGAAGCCCATAGAGCATTGAGGGTTGTCCACTGTTAGAGCTGTTCCACTAAAATACCTTAGAGAGGCGATTTCACTTCAAATACTGTCAGACAAAACCTTTTTGAAATGGTTAACAAAGAACAATGGCACCTTTTTAACTCCTGTAAAGGCTACATCACTGCAGTGCATAATGCCACTCTTAGCTTTAGAATTTAGTTTTGTCACCTCATTCTTAGCAATCATTCTAAACAATACACTTTTATTTGTTTATTTATTTATGGAGCAAAATGATCAAATCTTAAATATTTGTATGTGGTAATAGTATGTGAACCTCTAGGATCATCAGTTAATTTGAAGGGTAATTGCGGTGTTTCAGTCAATGTGATGATGTGAGGAGTCTGGGAGGCCCTAAATTATTTAAAGAAGAGTCTGGAAGAGTAAATATGGGTCTTCTATATCAAATGCTCCTCATACTGGAAAGACTTATATTTCTAAAGGGTTTGAACTCCACCAGTTAACCGTCAGGCAGATCATGTAGTAATATCGAACATTCTGCTTTTTATACCGAAAGCAAGATGTGCACTCGTGTGGGTGGACACAAGGACATTTATGAAACTAAAGAGCTCTTTTGGCTAATACCAATGTTTATGGGTCCACATCAGAAGAACACTGACCAACAGGGGTATTCATGGCAGAGTTGGAACGAGGAAGCCACAGGAACAACACTGATCCCTATCTACAGCTCAAGACCATGTGGATAAGGCAGAAGTCTACTGGAAGAATGTTCTGAGACCCAAGTAGAACTATTTGGCTTGAATGTGAATTTTTAAGCATGTGTGGTGACGACCAAACTCTACATTCCAGCATAAGAACCTTATAACATTTGTAAAATATGGCGGCAGTATTATATTATACTGGATATATTTTTAATATAATTGTACATAATCCATGTTTGTATGTACATACTGTATCTGTGATAATATATTCCAATACACCTTACTCCATGCACCTTGTACATTTTTGCACTTCTCTGTACTTTATCCTACTATTTGCACTACTGGTTAGATTCCAAACTGCATTTCATTGTACTAGTACCTGTAGTACGTATAAATAAAGTTTAATCTAATCTAATCTAATCTAATTATGATTTGGGCCTGCTTTGATGCCTGCTTTTATGCCTCTGGACTAGGATGACTTGCCGAGCTATGAATTCTGAGTTTTACAAACAAATTCTACAGGAAAATGTTGAGACGTTCTTTGAAATGAAGCTCAACATAAAATGGATCATGCAGAAGGCAACAACCTAACACACAAGTCCTTCTAGCAAGGAATGGTTGAAGCAGAACTTGGAGATCCAATATTTAAGATTGTATAATTTTTCAGAATAAATAAATGGATAAATGTAACATTTTGTTTGTTTTGGGTTTGCTTTATCTAGTTGTAGGACTTAAATATCAAATCACATTTTAGGTCATATTTATATGCAGAAATAGAGAAAATAAAAATAAAAAAGTACCTTTCATGTGCCACTGTCTAAATTAAGTTTGGAGAAGGTATTTTATAGGATGAAAAGGTAAAGGAGCAGACAGACACAAAAACACACTTATTACACAATATTTTACCAAGTATTCCTGGGAAATGCAGGTATCTTGCTTCTAGGTAGTGTATTTAATTCTTGTCAGCAACTTACAGTGTATTCACTGGATTAGTTCAGCTATAGCACTTCTGCATATTTAGAAGTTCTTTGGAAGCACTCCATGCCCAGTAAACAATCAGTGTACAACATTTATATGTGCAATTGAAACACAAGCTGTAAGATGTGTGATGTCGACACCCACAGAGATTAAGATGTCTTTGTACAGGTCAGTTCCAACAAGCTACTGTGGTTATAGACCAAGTGTTGTGCTGTCAGTATTGCAGTAAAAACAGTACAACAGAGAAATATGAAACCAATACAACACTCTATTGTACTGTATTTAACAGTTTGTCAACATAGAAGATGTAGTGTGAGCAGCATTTAGACAGAAGAGCAGGAGCTTTAGTGTCTATATGTGTCAGTACAGGGAGCATTCACCCTGTGTTTGGAAAGCACAGCAAAATGCAGGCTCTAATGTCGACTGTAGACGCCTGGATTGTTTGTTTGAGTTCTAACATGTCAAATTATGATAAATAAAACTATAGATAATTATTACAATTAATATAATTAAACAGAAATAAACAGAAAATATAAACTGATAGAACGTTAACATACTGTGCTAGAGTTGATGACTTAGCAGTTAGTCACTGCTCTGAAGCATGAGGTCACTGATTAAGCTTATGGATGCTCAAATCCCAGAATGGCAAAGAGGTGTAGTGGTTTGCACTGTCACCTCACAGCAAGAAGGATCGGGGTTTTTGTGTGGACTTGTGTATGTTCTCTGGGTGTTTGCGTGGGTTTTCTCCTGGTATTCCAGCTTCCTCAAACAGTCTAAAGACATGCATGTTAGGTTAATTAGTGACTCTAATTTGCCCATACATGTGAATGTTTTGCTTTTTGCTGCATCCACTTGAAGGCTTTTTTCTCTGAGCTTTTCTGCACCACCCTTGCGCTTTTTTGGTTTGTCCAAGGCCACTCCTCTCCAACTCCGGTCAACTCAAATGGCAAAATTTGATAACCTCGATTAAAAAGGGGAGGGAGGGGTGGACTGAGAGACTTCATTAGATTAGCCCCCTTCAAGAAAATGGGACGTCATGGTTGATACAAATGATTTATATTGTACTTTTTTGGGTAAATTATAAAAGCCCTGGGCCAGCTCAAAAATGTGTGTCGGCCCACTGGTACGTCAGATGGCCAGTCCAGCCCTGGATAGACTAGAAGTCCAGGGTGTATCCTCCCTCTCACCCCATCACAGTGGATATAGGCTCCAGCACTCCTGTGATTCTTACATAATGCATGGATGGATGCTTAAAACTCCATTCCCACTTGTTTATTGAGCATTTACATACAGATATCAAATTTCATGTAAGAATTATCTAATTATTTTAAAATGTCTTGTGACTCACTAGACATACAGTAGTCAAACATTAAAAGTGTTCAAGTGAATATTAGTATCTAAAAACCAACAGCTAGTATGGAGGAGCTAACATACTAAAAAGCATTGTGAAAGGTGACATTAACACACAAGTTTTGGGTGACTGAAACTGAGGCTAGTTTCTTGTAAACAGTGACCGTGTCACTTTCACTTCTTGTTGGCTCCAGTATTGCTTCACTCAGCATACCGCTCAGTTTTATTTCTCTTCAGTTTTTTATTTTAGATGTTTTCCTAACATCTAAGCATTTACACCATCAGTCATGCAGGACTTGCCACAAATGAGGCTGACAGATGAAGACTCCCTGAAGCCCATAATGCTCAGTGGCTCAGTGACTCAGCTGTGTGTTGAAACCGGACGGTTTGCTTTGTGGGTCACTCTGTTGAACTCATGGTAGTTGGACTGAGTTGTGGCATCTCTGGCTACTGTTCCAGGCTGCACAAATATCAAATATCAGCACCTAGAGCTTGTGTTCTCCTGTGGTGTTTGTCCACCAAAAGTGTAGGTGTGGACGAGACTGAATAGCAGAGAGAGTCCTGTGTTTTTAACTTGAGGAATGTACCTTGAGAAAAAAAAAACTACAAAGCCTCAACACATAAAATAAAATCCCTGAGCCAAACAGTTTAAGGCCATGAGCCAGAAATGTTGAGCAGCACAGCTGTTGGTTCACTGATTAACTGAAGACTGATAAAAAAGAGCTCAGTTCAGTATCTTAGGAGCCCTGACTCACATGCTACTTTCTCAGGGAAAAGTGTCACAGCACAGAATGGGCAGCAGGGGACTTAATGTTAACATGTCATCCACAGTAATTGCTGCTTATTACACCGCACACAGCTGGATACCAGCCCAGCCAGCTCCCAGCGCTCTAACTGCTATTCAAGCCGCAAACCAGGAAAGTCTACTCAATCCCCAGAAGTTAGCTTCAATGAACAGCTAGACTTCAAATTCTAAGTGGAATGCATAAAGCCGAAAGAACTGCTCAGTTTGATGTTTGCTTGAATATGTCCTTGTTACTATATAAAGCTGAAAAGGAAGCACAGTCATTCACTACTCATCAAATTGTACAAAAAAGGAACTGAAATGCAGTAAAGCCTTGTTGGCTGTCAGAATTGGTTGAACTGCAATGACAAGTAAGTCACAGCTGTGAAGATATTTATTACTGGACAGTTAATGTAGAGTTTATATATTTTTAAATAAGGTATTCAGTAGCTAAATGTTGACTATCCACTTTCTTTTACTGTAAGTGCAGCCAATTCTTTTCAGTTTCTGCCAGTTCAGAGGGATGATGGAGGAATAGGTGGTAACAGTAGTAATTAGGAGCTGGAGAGTTTTCCTGTGTGCCCTGCTTCTCCCCAAGACAGTCGGTTTTGATAAATTCTCACTTGTAGCTCACATGTATACCTCAATCTAAAAGTGTCTTTGCTGAATAAATGCTTCATCATTTCGCATTTTTTCAGTTTGGCACACACACCCAAGTGGATTCAGTGATCAAATTATTTGATTTTAGTGGTGAGAGGTCAAGGTCTCTGTGTCCTCATGTCTGTCCCATTTGCATCCCAACACTATATCTCAGAAATGCAAAACAACAGTGGAAAAATCCACTTTGACTCATACATAAACTGTCTTTAGTATGACTCTGGACAGATATGCACGTGAACTTGAATCTTCACATGGATGAAGATCTACAACCACAACAAAATAATCCTTTTTAAATACCTACTGTGTTATATCATTACTTTAGTGTGTAGCTCCAACTGGGAAGTAGATTTCAGTAAAAAAATGAAGGAAGCAGAGGTCTGTAATTATTATGACTTTTTGTCCGCATTTCTGTCTAAAGAGGTTTTAAATTAACTTGACATTGATTAGTTAAGGTTGTCTCATTGGTCAAGGAGCATTTTGAATGCTAGAAAAACAAGGACATGACTGCAGAGTAGCACATTTAGAGTATTGGACATGCTGGAGAACCTATGGGGTTGCACATACAGTAATACATTTCCAAATAATACATTCCAGGCATTAGCAACCACATTGATTAACTGAGCTTTACCGATGACTTTTGCTTAAGGCGTTCTGTCTAACATGGAGATAAATTACTATGCTGAATGTGATGTAGAGCTTGACTGTAGAAAAGGGAGTTCCACCATATGAGCAGACACCATTATTAACTGTGTGAACATGTGAGTCAGCTGAGGCTAAATTCTGACTGCAAATTTGCCGCTGTTGAAATTTTAATGCTCATTTAAGGCGGTATTTTAAGCTATTCTTATACACTGCTTATACAGTATACTGTATTTACCCCAACTCTGCTTTATCTCAGTGGTGGTTCCATTTAAGCACATATGTCTGAATACATATTATGTAATATTAAGGTATGAGGACATAGCTCACTGCAGTATGTGTGCAGCAGAATAAATGGGTCCAGTCAGCAGGGCAGCATTCAGCTGGGGGCCCAGTATTCACAGAGGCCACATACTAGCAGCAGCAGCCAGGCGCTGATGTGTTCAATGTTGGGTCGACCATAGAAGCTCAGCCAGCCGTTCTTAATGACATCGCTCAGTGACGACAGTGCTGATTATGTGGCACTTGTCCCTTCAGGATGGGGAATGGGTGTTGACAGTCACATTGTGCTGTGGATACAAGCTGACCCCTGGAAGGTCAGGGGAAGACCTGCACTATGATGTCACAAGTCAGCACATGCCAGCTCCCAAGTGCGAAGGGAAGCCGGTCCCAAGTACTTAAAGTTCAGTTGCTTTTTAAGTGAAGAGGTTGACAGTAAAAAACTAATAACAGCTGTAAGCATCAGCAAAAGCACCAGAAAAATATCTTACAGTATCTATTAATCTTACGCAATATTATGAGATAACTGTGATTATGATGGTGGCATGAGTGGCAAAATAGGAAAGACACTTATTAATACCCGTTACCCAAAAGCAATAGTTTAAAGAAGAACAGAAGAACAGAAGTTTTCAATAGTTGACATTAGCCACCATGAGGTACTGCAAATAAGGTAACAGCAAAACCCTAATTGTTATAATGAGTCTGTTATGGTCAGTACCATCCTCTATGCTGTTGCATGCTGGGGCAGCAGGCTGAGATTTGCAATCCAATCAGTGAGTGACTGAGAACACTGAAATGCACCACTGAAAAACACAGGAAACCTTTCCTCCCTGTGGCCATCTCGCTGTACATCTGATAGGACAATCATTACACTCTGCAATACTTCATGGGCTGATTACATATACAGCCTGCTGTAACTTATGTCATATTATAACACAATATGGTATTATTGTCTTATTTTTGTATTTTAAACATTTTCTTCTTCACTTAACTTTCTGCCACAGAGCAACTGAGACCTCATAATTTCCTCAGATATTAATAAAGTATCTCTGATTCAGATTCTGATCTATGGACGTTATCATTGCATGTACTTGAAAGTTAAGACCAACTCTATAGGATGCGAGATCACCTCCCAAAGCATTACAAGGTGTCAGGCTGAAATCAGTGTGGCAGTTGCTTAATTTAGTTTTTTTGGTACGTCCTACCTTGCTCAGATACACTTGCTTTGCCAACGAAAAGGTTCCTGAAGCTTCAGGAAAACAACTGAGATCCATCAGTGACCTAAATGCCTTATTTTAGAGATCTTTGCATATTTTTTGCAGTTGCAGTTTGAGACCAGTTGGTTTTGCAGTTGCTGTTATATATAGATAGATAGATGTCATCATCATATTATCAAATACACAGCATTGTGTTCAGCATGAACAATGTTGCACGCAGCATCACGTTCACCTTGGGTTCTCCACATGAGCTCAGAGTGAACCTGCTCTCATCTGTAAAAAGCACATGGTGCCAGTGATGCACCTGCCAATTTCCGTGTTCTCTGGCAAATGCCAGTCGAGCTCCATGGTGCCGGGCAGTGAGCATAGGGCCCACTAAAGGATGTGGGGCCCTCAGGCCACCCACATAAAGTTTGTTTCTTATGGTTTGGTCAGAGACATTCACGGCAGTGGCCCGTTGGAAGGACAGCCATGTCCAGCTCTCCTAGAGTAACTGCCTGTTTTCTGGAATCTCCTCCATACTCTTGAGACTGTGCTGGGAGACACAGCAAACCTTGTTGTTGTTAATATTATTTTTTTTATACAGTGTTCATATTTTCTATATTTTCTAGTTGTATTTGAATAAAGAGACAAGACATAATTATATTATATATATTTATAATATCACTGACAAAACAACAAATCTAATGGTCGCCTGTACTTTTACACAGTACTGTATATAATATACTGTATATATATAATATAGATATATACTCACCGGCCACTTTATTAGGTACACCTTGCTAGTACCGGGTTGGACCCCCTTTTGCCTTCAGAACTGCCTTAATC